>BCLG01000695.1:84457-118577 GCA_001602295.1 Zoysia matrella | reverse complement strand
AAATGGATGGAGCATTGTTAGCTTTGGATTCAGAGGGAATGACAGATCCTCTTGAACCTAGGTATTGTATTTTGTGCCTACATATTTGTGAATGCAAGTTTAATTCGATTTAGAGGTTTGAATGGTGTAAGTTGTAGGTCAATTTAGCTTATTGTTAGAGTGATTTACCTTTGTAGGTCAACTAACACAGAAATGAAGCTCCTTGTTAGAGTGAGCTCATATTGGAGCCTGTCTGATGGGGGTTCAAATCATATATGCAAGGCAGAAAATTACCACATAAAATAGTTGACATGAACTATTCGTTTCTACAATTAGTTGATTATGTTGCTGATTACTATATGTAGGGTTCTAAGCAATACTTAACATTGTGGCACGATGATAGTAGTAGTAATGTTGCTGAGATTAAATCTGATGAGCAGTTGCTAGAATGGTTCAAGCTTAATATTGAGAAGGGCATTATGTATGTTAATACACAAGTAAATGATTTTGATGGCCCATTGCAGTTTTCACCCACTAAACGTAGATTTCACTCTTCAGTAAGATATAAGCAGCCCTAATCTACAACCGAGACAAGCCAAAAACAGCCCCAACCCACATCCAAAACAGCCACAAAGAAAGTTAAAAAGGCCAAAAAAAAGTTGGTGATGAGAAGCCGATAGGAGTTGATGATGAGGGCATCTGCAACTCTAATGATGAGGTGTTAAGTGATAGTAGTTGGGATTCTGATTTCGCTGCTTCATCAGAATCAGATGATGATGAGTATGATCCTGATAATAAAATTGTTGATGACGATGATAAGGACGATATTTCTGCTTTTTCATATGATGTAGATAATACATGCATTAATGTGGGAGTAGTTTTTTCGGACACAGATGAGTGCCAATCTACAGTTAAACAATGGTGTATTGTGCATGGTCATGCATATGAGAGGGTGAATAAAGATAAGACAAGATTTATAGCCAAGTGCAAGAGCTGAGATAAGGGTCGCAAGTGAAAGTTTTATGCTTGTATTGGCAAGAAGTACTTTGACTGTAAGGTAATTTTAGTTATGCTTTTTTGTAATGTAATTTCAGTTATAAGTTTGTCACTAATTATTTTTGGTCGTGGATTGTGTGGTTGCAGGTAAAGACAAGTGGTCCTAAGCATACTTGTAGTTCATTCAACAAGTGTGGTGACACAATGGCTTTAAATAAATGGGTAGCTAATAGAGCAATTGACATGTTGTTGAATAACCCATCAATGAAGCCAAAGTAAATACAAGCTGAGCTGAGAAAGACATACCAGGTGAAAGTTCTATATGACAGAGTGGTTAGAGGAACAGAGAGAGCGCTTGATAAGATACATGGGGAATGAGATGAGAGCTATGATTTGTTGCCTACATACTAGGCTGAGATTTTGAGAGCCATGCCTAGTAGTATTGTTGAGTTAGACACTGAAGATTGGAAGGGTGAAAATTGCTTCAGAAGATTCTTTATATCTCTCAAACCTTGCATTGATGGTTTTCTAAAAGGATGTAAGCCCTATATTGCCATGGACTCCACTTACTTGACAGGAAGGTCAAGAGGTCAGTTGGCAGCTGCTGTTGCTGTGGATGGTCACAACTGGTTCTATCCAGTGGCATTTGGGGTGATAGAGACAAAATCTAAAGAGAGTTAGAGTTGGTTCATCCAAAATTTGAAGAAAGCAATTGGTACTCCCACAGGTATAAAGATTATTCAATTCATCTTTCATATGACATATTCATCTACCATTTAGCACTAACTTACCATATGACATCACTACAGGTTTAATCTTAGCACAGATGCAGGCAAAGAATTAGAAGTGGCTGTATATGAAGTGTACCTGGGTGTGGAGCATAGAGAGTGTATGAGAGATTTGTGAAAGAACATGAAAAAGCACTACAGTGGTTCTTTTTTTGCTTAACACATGTGAGCAGCGGCCAAGAGTTACACAATTCAGAAATATGAGTACCACATGGCGTAGATAGATGAGAAAAGTCCTGCTGCTAGGAATTGGTTGGATGAAAATCATCCATACATATGGAGTAGGGGAAAATTCATTGAAGATTGCAAAGTAGATTACATCAACAACAACCTCTCCGAGAGTTTCAATAGTTGGGTGTCCAAGCAAAAGGATCAACAGATTATGGATATGTTTGACACTATTAGATGGATGATCATTGCCAAGTTTGATTTGAGAAGAAAGATCGGAGAGAAGATGCAGGGCATCATTATCTTCAAGATTATCAAGACTCTCAATGCAAGAATGAAAGAAATTAAAAACTATGAGGTTTTACTATGTGGAGATTTGACAGCTGAGGTAACCGTGTCTTTGGTGAGGTATGCAGTCAACTTGAAGGACAAAACATGTAGTTGCAGAGCTTAGCAAGTGAGTGGAAAGCCTTATAGTCATGCTTTAGCTTTCATTGCCACACTTATAAGAGAGGTGAATATGAAAGAGTTTGTGCATCAATACTTCTCCATTGTGGGGTTCAAAAAAGCTTACGCAAGTACTTTCAAAGCAATGTCATCTAAGTATCAGTGACAATGTGTTACTCTAGGCTATAAAATTAGGAAGCCAAAATTAAGAAGAAAACCTAAAAAGCCTAGAGTGACTAGGATTAAAACATCTGATGAGGTTGGCACTAGCAAGAAGAGGACTTGTACTGAATGCAATAAAAATGGTCATACAGCTAAGTATTGCCAAGGTGGTCTCACAGCTAATCAAAAAAGAAGGATGTCAAAAGATGATGGCCCAAGTGGCGAAAATACCATGAAGTAAGTTATTCTTTACTAACTTAGTCACTAATTATTTGTTACTTCTTTTGTAATACATTTATTTTCTTTTCAAGTGCAAGTGCTGTTGTGGATGACATGGACTTAGGAGGAGGAGAAGGAGGAGGAGGAGAAGAAGAAGGAGGAGGACAGCCAACAACAAGAGGAAGAGGGAGAGGAAGAGGTAGAGGTAGAGGACAGCAAGGAAGAGGAGGGCAAGGAAGTGGGCGAACGGGAGGGAGGCTAGCTCAATTACTTGGCATTGATTCTTGAATGTGATGTTTGTATGGACTATGCTTTAGTGCTGTTTCGTTCTTATTTTGGACATGTTGTTGTGCTTTTATTGGACTTGTATGAATTAGACAAGCAAACTTCTATGTGCTTTGCTTAGATTATAGTTGTTGGATATGATTGATGGATATATTGGTTGCATGTGTCAATATTGAGCAAAAATGCTGTCAAAATTTATGTTTGAAATATTGTTGAGATTTACACTTAAAATCATATTGTAAATTTTTTTAAAAAACTAAGTCCAATTTTGTTCAGATTTTTAATTTTGAATAATTTTTTTTCTAAATTAAGTCAAAACTACGGTAGAAACACAGTTAAATTATCAAAACTGTGGTATAATCACAAAGGGTATTTCTGTCTTTTCACGCCAAAGTTGACACCGTTAGCACTACATATTAGATTTGTGGTAAAACTGTGGTTCAATTAAAAAAATTGTGACTGTTTCACAAAATTTAAAAATCGATGTTCATATCACAATTAGCCTTCTTTTTCATGGCCGAAATGCTATTGCCCCAAAAAATTTTCCCTTTATTATTATCTCACATGTAGTAGCACTAACCTACTAGGTCACATTCATGATCGCTAATACAACTCACTGACTTATACTTCCTCCATTCAAGAATATAAGAATTCTTGTGTTTTCTAATGAAAAACAAGAATAAGCTAAAAAGATCACTATGCTCCTACTTTTATCATACACAAAAAAAATAAAATCTCTCACCTATCCAACTCTACTTCAATAATTTACGTTTATACATCTCTGCTTATATTTTTGACAAAGATAAACATCTTCAAATATTTATATTATTGGACGGAATGAGTAGGTTTATACGCCTTTGGGATTCCTACGCCCTTAGACTTCTCTTTGGCTCGCTCCTTGCACTGTTCAGGGTATAGCAAATTTCGAAAAGCCACTGCTCTCTCCCGTGGGCTGTGGGTATCTTTATACTCAAGAATTTTGACGAGGTATACCATAATATTGTTTTTCATATATAAAATTGTATAATACATATATAATTCGATAAACAACTAAAGTTTTAGGTGTCCCGTGGTATAATGACCCACCTACTAAGAACGTCACAGCAGGTGAATATCGAATGTTGCTTCTAGCACTTAGCTTAATTTGTGTTAGTGGATGAGGATGATGTATGAAACCCATCCAACGACATGTTGCAACAGGGAGAGAGATCACTGATCACCGCGTAAGCAGAATGGTCGAAATGGTTGGCTTGACCCAGCCAGAGCCCTTGCATAAATTCTACTAGAAATGGTGAAAAGCCAGCGACCGCACCCAACGACCTTCAGCACTGGTCAAAAGTCCACCTGATTAACGAACGCCCGCTGGTAAAACCTCGCAATATATTTAAGCGACCGCTAATAAGGTCCACAGAAATTTCTCCCCAATTTCCATCGCCTCGCCGACGCCGTCCGGAGACTGGCTGCTGAGCTTTTGTGCCATGGAGCGTGCAGAGGCGGCGGCGCCTGCCGGCAACGGCGCCGTACGGAGGGCGCCGTCGACCGCGCCGTCGGCGCGCGTATCGATCTGGGAGTCGGTGCGCGCGTGCGGGCTGTGGGGGAAGGAGGTGGACAAGGCCGACCTGCGGAACCAGGTCGTCATGCCGCTCTACCTCCGCCGCGCGGTGGCGGCGGCCGTCGCGGCCAAGGACGAGGCCGCGGGCGTGGCGGCGGCCTCCGCAGCGGAGAAGGACGAGGCCCAGGTGCTGGCGCCCATCGTGGTGTTGGTGAACTCCAAGAGCGGCGGGCGGCACGGGCCCGAACTCAAGCTGCGGCTCCACGAGCTCATCAGCGAGGAGCAGGTATGACGTCACGATCCACATTTGGCATGACACTTGTGCAGCTGTTCACTCTGCTTTATTACCGCGGCTTGCGATTGATTGCTTGTGAGGTACCGGTGGAATTAAACTGCGATCGGAGCTGAGGTAGCTGGATTTCCCCCGTTAGGTGACATTCCTGGTCCAATAGTACTGTCACGCACACACATGAGAGAGAGAGAGAGAGAGACGACTCATGTGATCGGTGGGACGTTACCAGTGCCTCTGGCTTCTCTCCTCCCATGTACTCCTCCACGACGTTGTGAATTCTTATTGGACCTTGTCTTCAATCACGATGGAAGAATACACGGAGGGAATGGGAGGAGAGAAGCCGTTTCCCTAGACCTTGTGATCGGCTCAGTTCAACTGTACTCAGTGGTAGTACTACTACAAAAATAGACCATCAGCACGCTGCCGTGTTGCAGACTTGCAGATTCCCCAGGTACATTATAGAGGCAGAATCATGAGGCTCTGCTGATTAGTTTGATAGCGTCAGGACCCCTGTTTTTTGTTCTCTTTTCTTGCTCATGTACCATGTAACTGTCTTTTGCCTGTGCCTTTGCTTTTATTTGTTAGAATCATCAAAGTTAGATGCCACGGAAGTCGTATACTCCTATGAAGTTTTTTTTTATGCGACGGAGGGAGTACTCCACTATTTTTAAATAAATATTAGTTATGTATGCACTCATGAAATCTATTATTAGTTTTTTTTCTTGTTTAGTTCCTTGTGCTTGTGCTTGTTTGGAATAACTCTACCTACTGATACAACAATTTTCTAGGTCTTCGATCTGTCTGTTGTGAAGCCCTCTGATTTTGTTCACTATGGTTTGAGTTGTCTGGAGAGGTTAGCTGATCAAGGTGATAACTGTGCAAAAACCACTCGTGAAAAAATGAGGATCGTGGTATGTGCTTGATGGTTCTAAGAATATTCTTTTATCTGCACATGCAATTTTCCCTTTCCCTTCTGATAACTTATGAAACATTGCTATTTCTCCACATACACTGCTTCTTCCATGTTACTAGTTGAACTTCTGTGATATCAATTACTTATCATCTTCCAACAACATATGTAACATTGGTGCATATTTTTTCCCCTGCCAGGTTGCTGGGGGCGATGGTACAGTTGGCTGGGTGCTTGGATGTCTCTCGGATCTTTACAAGATGAAGAGGGAACCAGTCCCACCCACAGGAATCATTCCACTTGGTACAGGAAATGATCTCGCGAGATCATTGGGTTGGGTAATGGCAGATATATGATCCCTTTGTCATGTGTATATCCTTTGTTTTCAATTCAAATAGCTAATTTGCATATGCGCAGGGTGGTTCATTTCCCTTTGGTTGGCGCTCAGCAGTGAAGCGTTATCTCAACAAGGCTGCCACTGCTCCCACCTGCCGTCTTGACAGGTGGCATTATTATTTTTGTTGATATGTTTATTCATTGATACTATCGAATCTATTTTGTTGACTAGTTGTTTGACTAGAGAAGAAAAAGAAGTATTGTGTAGTAGTTTTAGTTTCCTATTCCTCCTTAATGACTTCTGATTGACATCTATGCTAGAAAATAAGGGACACCATCTGTTTCTTTGCACCGATTCCATGCAGTTGGCAAGCTGTAATTCTGATGCCAGAGGGGGAAATAAAAGAGTTGCCATATGCTCTTAAGAAAGGGGAACCTGCTGACAGGTTGGAGATCAGTCAGGTTTTGACTTTGAATTCACCTTGATTTGTATGATCAACTTAAAGCATTAAGTTAGATAACTAATATGCTATTAGCCTATTACAATTCATTGCTAACTCCGTTAATTAATTTCAACTTTGCACACTAATTAATGTAGCACATAGTAACTAAGAATTGCTGGTGGTGACAGAAAAAGATAACTGCTTGTTCAAAAAGTCTAGGAAATAAATGTCTCGAATATTCTTCTGTATTTTTTGTTGTTTGTATTTGTTAAGGTTAATCTGATGTGGTGCAGGAGAATGGCACTGAGTTACCTGAAAAGGCTTCTTCTTATAAAGGGGTATTTTACAACTACCTTAGCATTGGTATTTCCTTGACTACTTAAATATAATTTTTTGTTTTTAATGCTCTTACTCATCAGCACTAGTGCTCATCAATTAGCGATGATAATGACTATGTGGCTGTAAAGCTAGGTGTAATAAACAGGCTTAAATTACACCGAGGTAACAAAATTGAACTTGTCTTTACAAAAGAACTAGAGCATATAAACTATATTCTTGGGTCTCATGAAGAATTTGGAACTCGATTATGAGTTATTTTTAACTTTATGGTTTGTTTTTACTGCTAAGTTTGCAATTTACTTTGCACAGGGATGGACGCTCAGATTGCGTATAGCTTCCACCATTTTCGTGATGAAAAGCCATATCTTGCACAAGGACCGGTTGCAAATAAGGTGGAAATTGAAACTCTTTAGTGGTGTAATTTGAATTTTCACAGCTTAAAATGCTATTGCACGTAATGTCACAAAATATGAAACTTGGAGCAATTGTCACAAAGAATTTGAGCATATTATCACTCTGCTTATGCTGCTATATTTGTTGAGATGAGCTGGATGCGTGACTGCAAATTTGTCAAGAAAGTAAGTTTTTTTTAGTGAAAAAGGAAAATACACTCTGAGGACCTATTTTTTGTATGCATTTGCAGTTTTATTACATATCATTTGGCATCTCAGAATTATGTCTTATATTATCATGTGACTTATAAGTTAATTGTGCCGATGATCTTTGCTTCTTACCCTGCAGTTGATTTATGCTGGATATGGCTGCACTCAAGGGTGGTTATGTACACCTTGTGCAGCAAGTCCTCAGCTGAGGTACATTACCTGCTTTTACATGAATTTTAATATGGCTTCAGATTTTTAGAACTATTCAGTATTTATTTTCTTTTATTCACTCCAGACTAACATGCTTTGTAATTATTATGCTGCTGAACTTGTAAGATAAATTTAACATGCATTAAAAACGTGGTGAGATACATGATGGGAGGTTCAGTTATTAGTTACAATATATTACTTGGTACAAGGTTTAGTACTTTAGTGTCCGTGGTATACTATATATGATGCAATGACAATGGAGCTTCTCTTTTGCATTTTGTCTCCATGTTTGGTTGCTCATAAATAAAATACCACCCGGCTATGATGATTCTTTTCTTCCTTTTGATGTTGCAAACATTGTCTTGTCAATTGCCATCTATGCAAAAGTGACAGGATTTTGTGATGCAGGGGGCTCAAGAATGTTTTGCGGCTTTACATTAAAAAGGTCAGTTGCTCTGAGTGGGAGCAAGTTCAAATGCTTTCAAGGCAAGTTGTTGATTCCTTTTTTATTATAAAAGCTACTGATAAGATCCTTAAGAACCACTTGAAACTTCTTTTAATGGATTCGAGCTCATATCTTTTACTTGATCATGCAGTGTGAGATCCCTTGTTGTCTTAAATTTGAACAACTATAGCAGTGGGAGGAATCCATGGGGTGATCTTAGTCCTGAATACCTTGAAAAGGTTAGTAGTTGAGCTTGCTCTGTTGTTTGCATGCGATTTTGAACTAACTTTGAGGGGCTAGATATAGGTATTTGGTGTTTCAAAACAGTTCAACTTAGCATTGTTTTGTAGAATCCCAGCCCAGAAAAATCAGGCCGGCACTGTAGCAGAGTATTGTAGCAAGGTTACTGTAGACGCGCAGGGGTACTGTAGTGCGAAAAACACTGTAGCTCCGGGAGAAATTCCATATCGCTAGTTTGAGGAGGTGGAAACCAGTTTAAAAACCCGGCTTTGGAATGTAGTAATAACTTGGGTTAACTCTTTTACGCGAAGCGAGGACGAAAGCGTAAGCAGTTATTCTGCGAGGTGTGACCCGCACAGCGTGCGAGCGGGTCTGGAGCCGTATTTCGGGCCTGGGATGTTACAGTTTACAAGTATAACATGTGGGGGATGCACAATTTTATTTCTTTTACCTGTATGAGTACATGATATTTACTTTGTTACTGATTTGCAGAGAGGCTTTGTTGAAGCTCATTCTGATGATGGCTTGCTTGAAATATTTGGTCTGAAAGAAGGTTGGCATGCTTCATTTGTCTTGGCTGAGCTTATAAAAGCAAAGCACATTGCCCAGGTAAGCTGTTTCTTGCCTAGCATTATCTGTTGGCAAAAACAGAAACAATATTTTGGGGTTATCTGAATGGTAAGCCACAAGCTTTAATGTGATCGATATTTTTCAAGGGACACACTTGATGTAAACTGTTTGGTATACTCAGGTTTCATACGCCTATGGGACATTGTTTTAGCTCTTGCTTTTTTTATAGTGGTTGTAGACAGGTGTGTTTTATTGGATGTATTCTTATGTTTCTTGTTCTGTATATCAGGCTGCTGCTATCAAGATTGAAATGAGGGGTGGCCAGTGGAATCGTGCATATATGCAGATGGATGGAGAGCCATGGAGACAGCCACTTGTTCAGGATCAGTCCACCATTCTCGAAATAAATAAGGTTCCTTATCATTCCCTCATGATAAATGGGGAGTAATGGTATTGGGCAGGTTTGTTAAAAGACCTTACTAAGGAAGGTCTCATTAGAGGGGTGGAGAGCCTCCTTCAGACTGTGACGGCGGTCGACAGATTTCAGGAAAGGGGAGGCCGTGCGAGGATGCTTCAGCTGCCCAGAACTGCAGAGATGGAGGAGGAGGAAGCGCTGGAGAAGGCGAATGAAGACCTGGAAGAAGACGCTTGAAGTTGTTCTGGGTGCCTGAAGAGCTGTGTTCAAACTTCTGTTTAGTGAACATTTGTGTTTGAACGATCGTGTTTTGTAATCCTTTTGGCGTGGCTCTTGCCATGTGGCAGTTATCGCTGGGGAGGTAGTTATTTCGCGAGGTCTCTGTCTGGTTTCTAGGAATGTCATCTCCGTTTTGTAAGACCTTCAAAAGACTTGTTTTTCCGTTATGTGAGTAATGGAAAAGGGGTATCCCGTTTCAAAAAAAAAAAAATAGAAAGTCATTTTTCGTTTTTTTCCAGTGCAACCATTTCCTTATTGTTTGCCCGCATCATTTTCTTCTCTATGTATCACATATTCACATTCTTCTGATATCTCCTTCGGCCATTGTCGACAATTTGTACCAGGATTGCACTTTTAAATCGTTGGAGTGTGTATATTTCGGGACCCATATTAGATTTTTAGCGCTGACTTGGTTGCTGCGAGGATACATGTTTTTTGGTCGTTAGCATGCCATGAACATGTCACGGGCGTGGCATTACGCGGGCCATGCAGTGTGCACTGTTGTATCAGTGTTGTATTCTTTTAAGGACAGGAAACAAGATCAACTTATTTCCATTGTAGCATTGTATGTCAGCTCAAAAGAATAGTCTCATGAAAAATCACTATCTAAGCCGTAAGATAGATGATTTTCGTGCAAGTATCCAAGTGTCTAGAAACATGTAGAATCACAAGTCGTGGGGGAAAAAAAATACCCTGGGCCGGTTCTATGATCCAACGCAAACTATTTTTAGTGAATCCTCGGAGGACAGATTATTGCTTTACAATCACAAACCGTGCTAATTGAGCACTGAGCTGATCTACTGATGAACAATGTAGTCTGTTTCAATTTAACTGTGGTTTTAGATTTGTACATATGAATTAAGATGTGAAAAATATGGGATGCACATAAATGTGTAGAGAGGTGTATGTAAGAGGAGAAACTTGTATTGAACAGTGAACGACAATTAATTTGAAAAAAAAACTAGAGGAAAGTATAATGATAATACATACGTCCCACAGTAACTTTATTTCTGAGTTTGGTCAAACTTAACTTTGATTAATGATTTAGACAAATATGATCAATTTAATGATATAAGATACGTACTTTTAGATTCATTACAAGAAATATTTTATAATATATATTGTTAAAGTCAACCGAGTTTATAAAATCATTGATGAAAGTTATATTTGACTAAATCTAAAAATATGAAGTTTTTTGGGATGGAGGTACTAAGGGAATACTACTACAGTATGGAGGGCGTACAAGTACTGACTATGTACAGACTGCTCACTGAACGGGTCGGCGTTTTCTAGTGGACATATCAGGGAACACTTGCCCTGTACCCAGAGATGGCATAATAATTATCTGCGGCTAACTGGTTAAGTCTGACGTTGCGACGTTGATCTTGCCATCTCCCCGGTGGCTGTCGCCGCCTCCATCCTCTGCTCGAAGGACGTCCCTAGCTCAGATGCCGGCGAAGAGCCAGCATTCATCTCCGAGCCAGCGGAGATGCTGAACGGGCTCATGCCGTTGGCATCCATCTTGCTCGCCGCCTGCACTGCTCTGTTCGCGTCGCGGCTGCCTCTGACGGTGTCATCCATCCACCTCGGCGAGTGGTTCCCATTCCTGATGGACTCATCGTTCCACGTCTTGAAGGTGGGCGACCTCATGTCCCTGCGGTCGTAATGACGCATCCAAGCGCGCAGCCGCCGCAGCGACGGGCTTCCGAAGCCGGAGCCAACGGCCTCCTCCTCAGCCCGGAGCTCGTCGCGCTCGCGGTAGAAGAACGTGGTGAGGTAGATGAGCAGCATGAGACCGGACACCACGCCGGTGATGAGGAACAGTCCGCCGAAACTCTCGAAGCTGAGGTTGGAGGAGCCGAGGGCGGCGTTGCCGTCCGAGCTCGGGCACACGCCGGGCTCGCCGAACCACTTCTTCTCGATCTGCGCCATCTCCTCCCTCTCTGCAAGCGCCAGGACCGCGAGCGACGCGTCTGGCGTCATCGGGCTGCCCCTGGGGAACACGAACCCGAAGCCGTCGGTCTTGTACACCGGGCCGACCATGGTGTAGCCGTCGCAGTACTGCGACAGGAAGAGCTTCAGGTACGGGATCTCGTCGAACACGGCGGCGACGCCGCCGTTGGCCGGCCCCTTGGACAGGGCCTCGTTGTACTGCTCCGCCGTGCTGTAATTCTTCATCTTGGCCCTGTCGAAGCCCATTTTCTGCAGCCATCCCTCGATGAAGGAGCCGTCCTGGAAACCGATGATGTCGCCACGTCGCTGGAGCTCCCTGATGTCTGTCACCGTCGGCTGGAGCTTCTGGACGGTCAGCATCGACGTCAAGCTCGCCGTGTAACTCGACGTCAGGATAAGCACAACAAATACCCATATTATCACCACGAACCTCGAAAGGTTGCTCTCCAGCTTCTCCTCTGCAAAATTGCAAAGATGCAAGCTGTTTAAGCCCATCTTCTTTGAAGAAATGCGGAAAAAAAGCACTGCATTAAGATGCGCGCGTACTGTGAGAGAAGACGAGCGTGGAGAAGGCGAAGTAGAAGATGAGGCCGAACTGCTGCCACGGCGTGCCGCGGAACTCGGGGTTGATCCGATGCTCTATCACCCACACGACGAAGCCGGTGAAGCAGAAGAAGGCGAAGCTGGCGAGCCAGAGGCTAGTGGTGAGCGGCTGCAGGAAGATCCACATGCTGGTGCTTGTGTCCCTTTTCACCGGCACCACCATGGACCACCCGGACTCGGTGAACGGCATGGTGAAGTCCACCTCGGCCATCCTGCTCGCCGTGATCGTCACGTCGCCGACGACGATGTCCGCATTCTGCAACCACACCGATATCAATCAGCAACTCAGCACACAGATCTATTCTCAAAGGTGCATATGGCACGTTTCTCCAGAGTAGTGTACTGACCTGCTCGACCACCTGGGACACAAGTTTCTCATAGGACTCCGAACTCTCGTTGTACGGCTCGTACCGGTAGCTCACCGGGTACGGCATGTCACGCATGACAGCGTCGAACACCTCGATGCAGAATCCCGTCACGTTTGGAGCTCCAGTGGTGGAGTCATTGCTGACGTCCACGAACTGCTTGAACCCATATTTCAGCGGCACGAAGACGCGAAGCTGCTGCCCGTTCGGCGACACGACCCAGCCTTTCGGGGGGCTCGATGCGTCGCCGGGCCAAAGGATTTGCTTCAGTCCTTTATCGCCGTTGGCGTTCTTCAGAGCCGCTCCTGACTCCGGTGTCCAGAACCCTACAGTCCTCGCGCCTTTCCCGATGATGTTGACGATCTCGTAGGCCGGAAGCTCCAGCTGCCCGTCGACGAGCGTGAAGTTGCCGGCGAGGCCGCGGAAGGTCGTGGCGCGTACCGCGTCGAGGAATGTTTCTCCCGTGGCCGACACGCCGAGCCGGTCCAAGTCCGTCGATGGCGCCGCGCTCCGTTGCGGCGTCTGGAATGCCGGGCTGGAAAGGCCGGCGGCCTCAGCAGCCGCCGCGATCGCCCATACGGTATCGTACGCCCAGAGGATCATTACCGTGGGGTCATGGCCGAGTTCGTTGTCTTCGGGGTAGTCCCGCCGTAACCTCGCCCGGAACCGCGCCGAGAAGTTCTTGACCTGCTCTGTCATATCGACGTGCGGCCGGAGGCTGACAACCCCTTCCATCACGTCGACGTCCTCGCGTGGAAGCACATCCGCCAAGCTGCCTGCTCCATCCGTGACGATCCAGGCATAATCCTTCGACATCATGCCGGCGTTCCTCGCCCGTCGGAAGAGCCGGGCGGCAAGGTGCGGGTTCATGTGCACGACGAACACGCGCGTCGGCATCGCCATGAACCGGTAGAGCAGCGTGTCGAGGCTTTCATCCGTCGCGTCTAAAGGCACGGACGCGCGGTCCATGATCTTCGCGCCGACGCCCTGGAGCGCGTCGGCCATCGCCGGGAGGATGCCGGTCCCGTAGGGCGAGTCCTCGTACACGATCACCGCCGCGTGCCAACTGAACTCGGCGAGCACGGCGGCGATGGGTGCGGCCTGGACGGAGTCGTTGACCGCGGTGCGCACGAAGAAGGGCGTCTGCGCCGGCGACAGCTCCGGGGAGGTGGCGGAGGAGGAGAGGACGGGGACATGGGTGCGGTTGCCGATGTGGGCCACGAAGTCAGCTTCGGCTGACGTTTCAGGCCCGATAATGGCCTGCACTTGCTCGTTCTTGATGAGGTCTACAGCTGCATAAAACCAAATGGATCGCTCAGAAATTATCAAAATTAAGCCCATGAAAATCTAGGCCGAAAGTTCAATTTGGCCCGGTGCCCATAAAAATGACAAATGATGTTAACTCTCCTGAAGGTATGACACTTGGCTGATTGCTGTTTTTTTTTTTTTTCGAAACTGATTGCTGATTATTTTCCTACGCGAGGAAAAATCTAGAAGCTGGATTGGCTCATTCCATTGACCAGAACCCAGCATAGACTTTCTCTCACCACAGGCTACCGGTGGTTCTCTTTTGGCTGCAAAGCAATCAGGTTTTCTCCGGTTGACTTGACTACAACTTGGGTCCACTAATTCCCTCTGTATTGTACAACTCTACAAGACACCTATCTTAAAACATACACTAAATATACGGTCCAGATTGGCTGGTCACTATACTCAGGAAGCCGGTAATCACAGATGAAACTTCGATTTGTGACTAATGACGGTGAATTTCAGTTCATCGTTTTCAAAATGAAAAGTAATTTAAAAGTGACCCGTCAATTCCACGTCTGAAGCGAAACCCGTGCATCATAGACGTCCTATTCAGAACACGCAGACAAATCAATTCCACATCCAATTGCCAAAGTTTCCACGCGGAAAGATCAAGGACTTCGTCGTCAGAGATGCGGCTGATGGAAATCTGGATCACATATATATGCAGCCATTCATGTTTTGGGCTTAGGTAGCAGGCAGACAAAAATGTCCACTTCAGACGCACTGTGTTTTGAACTCCACGATGTAGACTGATTCTCTAGAGAAAAATTACTATAGAAAATTTATGCAAACAATTTAGTTCACAAGTTATTGTAGACGTCGGCACAAATGAATTTATTACAGTTTACACTCAATAAATGGTTATAAGTTATTTTCCAGGGATCCAAACAGATTCAAATAGTAGTATAATATTATATAAGAACATCTTAGTGTAGCATAACACTTGCATATATTTATAGGGCTATTGTAACATTACCACTCCTACTTGCAAATTTTATTTCACCAAATTTAGCAACATGGACCAATGGTCATTGATTCTGTCGGGATCATGTACCTCGGGTACTTCACGAACCGCACTCGTACGTGTAAGGCCTCGAGTTAGAGGTCAGACGACAGTGTTCGGGCGCGCGGTCCGACCCCAAAGGCGATCTACGAAAGCCGCATCAAATCACGAAGGCGCCGACCTCTGAGAACTGACCCCTGGGGATAGATCCTTGTGAAGATTGGTACAACGTAACGACGTATTTACTCCAGCGGCCAACTGCCAACTGTCCTGATGGGACAGGACGAGATTCACCACGATGACACTCCAGCAGAAGCCGCGGCAGTCGACGGAAAGACCCGACGACACTATGGCTGACACAGCAGGGCCGAACAGGCGCTATAGTGTCCGTCGCTACGTGCGACGTGACAGGTCACGTCCGCACCTAGGCAAAGCGAATGATAGCGACGACAGCAGAAAGTCCCATCTATCGGCGAGGCGGCAAGATCGCGTATGACCCACTATTTGTAACCTCAAGCCGCCCTATATAAAAAGGTTCAGAGAGCGAAAAAGGACGAAAGAATAGACAAAAACAAACCAATAAGTTAAACAACGAACACCACTAAAGCTCAGAGTTCTTGCATCCCTTCTCGCGTGCAACCTCTCTCATCTGTGCTCCAAGCATTTTCGACCTATTCTAGATTCTTTCGCGAAGAGAGAATCCGACTCTTGTACTGTTATTATTGAGATAATCCACTCTCTGAACGTAAAGTATTACACCGCTCAAAGTGACCCGAATCAGATAAAAAACATTCTTAAGTCTCTCGTAGACTAAGCTATATCAAATATGAAAGCACACCGCCTCTACGACTGTATTTTTTAACTGTCTTGCCAGACCTATCAATCTCTCGTCGTCAGCTCGTGTCGTGCATGGACTGAAGTCTGGCCTGATTTGAACAGCGAAGCAAGCAGAACCATGTCGCTTGCACGTGCCTCGGGATGAACTCCCAAGACTAGTCACCTTAGACTTGTCAGTAGTTCAATTTTGATCCAATCATCAAAGGAAGACGGCGACACCGATCAAAAGAAAAATACTCCTAGAAGAAGAGGAAGGTGAAGACGGCGACACCGATCGTGGAGCTGGAGCAGCTGCAGCCTGCGGATAATATAAGTCTCTAAATAAACCTACTGCAACGACGGGCAGTACCAGATCGTGGAACAAATTAATTTGATTCTCTACTTGTGCAGTTTACGACAACGAAGGGATGATATATTCTACAGTAAATAATAGTCACTGACAGTAATTGTTAATGCACGACATATATTAATGCATACAATATTCACCCGACGATGAACTACTCTAGCTGAGTTGCAGTTGCAGGACGGGTTAACTGAGGATTGAGTGATAGATCCAAAGCCAGAGAAAGACGTAATAATTTCTCCCGTGTTTCCTATCGTTATGGACGACAGACAACATGGCGTTTTAAATATGGACGTGTAGATAGTCCGAGACGACTCAAACGAGCCTGCATCAGATACTCGTCGTCGTCGGACGGGTGGGTGGTGAACAGGACCCTACGAAAGTACTCCTAGTCCGCAAATTTTCAAAGTGATTCGGCAGTTCAAGGAAAAAATATGATGAGGAACTTCATTTCATGCCGCGAGCAAAGGCACAACTAGCCATAGAGGAATAGCTTGTGCTTTCATTGGTTCTATCTATCCCAAAGTTGTCAAGTTGCAAGTGAGGCGGATATCATTTCACCAGCGAGCCATATAATTTGATATAGAAAAAACATTACGAAATTACAATAACTTATCCACTCAATATAATTTACCATTACTATTATATATACAATTAATTCAAAATATTAGTATCTTTAAAGTTGAACTCTAGAATTAAAATCTCGTATTCACACTATAAAATTTCAACTAATTCGACTAAAATTTGTTGAAAAATATTTTAAATAATAATAAGCCACTTCATGCAAATTAGTATAAATAAAACAAACATAATAAAGTTGCGGCTTTTATGGATTATTGCGAACCTACTCGCTTGCTCGGTGGGCTTTGCGGATAAATCATTGTTAAGCCATAAAAAAAATATTGTTGATCCGCAAAAGCCACTAACATAAATTTAACAAGACGATATGCGAATTCACAGTAATACTCGTTCCACTTACAACTTATATCTATCTATCCCCAGGACAAGCGAGAGGAGGGAAACCATATACTAACGGTACTAATAAGTGATGCAGCCATGGATGCTAGCATCGCAATCAATACCAAGGTCTGCAACACTAAAGTAGATAAACAGAAATGCTAAGCAAACCAAACCAGTGAAGCACGCCTAACAGACTTGGCCCATGGCTCTTTGTTCATAAGGGAGAAGCATGCCAATTGCCATGTCCGGAACAATAGCAGAGGTTGGCACAAAGTCCAGACGGGGCCAGCAGAGGGAAACAGTAACATTTGATTGAGAATTAGCATCAATAATTATGATTTTAGAAGCAAAATCTAATTTTCTCTAGCAAATGATGGACGTTATGGGGATTCATGGTACCCGCCCTGGTCCAAGAGTAGCTCCGCCAGTGGGCCGGAAGAGCACGTGTAATACTCCTACTTAATTAAGAAATAAAGCGCGCAGAGAGAGATTAGTAGCTTACCCGCGGCAGCGGCGCCAAGCACGTCCCCTCCGGAGTCCCGGAACCGCAGCGCGATCCTGGTCGCGGAGGCAGGGCGCGCGGCGTAGTAGTCCTCCACGGCCATCTCAATGCCGACCCGGCGCCGGGCCGCAGACATGTTCAGGATGACGCCGACGCGCACCTGCTGCGCCGTGGCCACTAGAAACCTCCCATGGAGGAGGAGGAAGAGAAGCAGGGAAAGCGCGAAGCAAGAAGACGAAGACGGAGACGAGTGCGTCGCCATCGACCACCACTGCATCGACCGACCGACCACAATTAAGCGAGCAAGCTAGAGAGCGAGCAACTGCAGCCACGCAGTTTGAGCCGCCACCGCCAACCGGGACGCGCCTGCCTCTTTATACTACGCCGCAAGAAGAGACCGCGGGATGCCGGGTGCCGGAATCTTTTGCCGCGGAGAGGCGATGTGATCTGCAGGCGTCGTATTGCGACGCTTCTTCTCTCCTCCCTCGGAAAACTATTACAGTACTGCTACTGCTCCATCTTGCATGGGCCCTTGCTTGACTTGACTTGGGCGAGGTCTGGCGTTGCGCAACCGTACGAAGCGACAGGCACCGCAGTGCGTCCGTGGCGACCAACACATCACAGGAGGACTCGGTCGCCATTGGACGGAGGACCCGGGGTCGCGCGCGCGCGGCAACAAATGGGGACGGCGAAAACTTGACCAATGACCACCAACGCCTGCTTAGTTCATTCGTGTTCTTTGTCTGGGATGTTTTGACCTTCGTGAGACACGGCAAGTAATAGAATGAATTGGGTTACATTCTGCACTAGTATCGAACTTTTAGCGACGACGAACTGATCTCAGATTCTCAGCTTACACACTGCCGGTTGAAGGGCATTTTTTTGGGTTTGAAGTCTAAAGTTTGCAGTACGCAGGTCCGTCACAAAGGTTTCAGACTTTGACCAACTAGATCTCGGGATCGTGTTCCTCTGAAGGATTGGGATCGAGATGCTCCACCAAACACGGCGGACGTATTACAAGTAGTCACTAAGCTAAGAGATTGTTTGTTCGAGGAGTGCATGCAGAAAGTCAAAAGAGCAGATGGAATCTCTCTCTGAATACTCCTGAATAAAGTGTGAGTATGCACTGAATATTTTGCATTGTTATTTAAGCGGGGAATTAAAAAACCTGATGGTAGCTAACAATGTCTGTTAGTTTACGTGCTGTCAGCGTAGCGTACTGTGAAAGTGCACCTAATCGCTTGGAGATCTAGAGTATCATAACAAAGAATTAGACTAGTAAGCATCCTCTTGTGTGCAAACATAAACTGCCTTTTTAGAAACTGGAGCAGCGTAGTTGAAAAGCCAATAACAGAGCATCCTACTGTATCAAAGTACTCCCTCTGTTTTTAAATTATTTACACTATTGACTTTTAACATCAACTTTGATCATTCATTTTATTCAAAAAATTTGCTCAAATATGAAAATTTTATTATTATTTACTTTATTGTGGTATTTAAAAATTAACTAATAATTTCACATATCGGAACAAATTTTTTAGATAAATAAGACAAATGATCAAAATTGATGTTAAAATTCAACAGTGTCAATAATTTAAAAACAGAGGTAGTATTATTATTGGTTGATAAAAGTATAAACCGGAGCCTTATTTACGGTAGACGCAAGAACATCAAGTGTAGCATAACACTTGCATATATTTATTCAATTGTCAACTAGAGGAAACAGGGCTGAAATTTCCTTGAGCTGTCAAACTTCAACATGACACAAGATTGTCTCGTTTTGACATCCGGTTTTCATTGATTTGGAATTCGCTTGCGTCATTGGGAAACCTTTGTATTTGCCTACATGATTACTTGCCACGTATGCGTTACTCTGTTTACAGATCTTTTTTGGGTGCCCTCGTTTAAAAAATATATTTTCGAGGTAGAAATGCAGGCTCGACGTCATAGCCAGATACGCATCGATGCAGCTGGGAAAATAAAGTACTGTTGCTACGTCAAAGCCCTTGCATTGGGGCATATCTTACGGAGAACCATGCATAGATTTGTTGAAAAGAAATGGTAAAAGGCTTATAAACACAAAGTCAACTTCTTGATGATATTGTATCATAATGCCAGTTGCCAGTTGCCGCTGCATATATGTAAGACCGTTTCTGTTTGGGTCAGATGAATGTTGGATCCTGAAACTTCCAAGCAAAATTCAGATAGCAGTCAGATACCAGTAAAGCGGCAAAAGAAAACTTTCCACGGAAATTCAGATATCAGTCAGGACAGTTAAGCATGCAGGCTACACTTTGCATGGAAATTTCCTTTGTGGCAGAATTATCCGATGCTGATTCGTCCCATGAAAGCAGCCCAACCCTGGTCACAGTAGGATTCACTCTTTCATCGGCACATCCGTTGAGTTACTTGAGCAGGACTGCTGAACTGCAGGGATCAAAACGGCGATGGATCGGAAACCAGCTGAAATTGCATCGTAGTTTCCGATCCCATTTTGGTGGTGGTGGTTTTTCTACGTAGGCAGTACTAGGACATGACCAGTTCCTCCCCAAGGATCAAACTAAACACTGCGACGAGCGAAACATAATGAATTGAAAGGGTGATTAATTTGGCTCCCACTGAGACGCAAGGAATGGGCAGAGCAAGATGGGGCCCTGCTGTGCTGCCTCAGAGTCTCCTACTCCTGCTGTGCCTGACCAACCTGTTTGGTGGCGGAGAAGTTGGACTGAATTTTAAGTGGACCGGAGCGGTCTCTCTTCCAAGCCAACATGTTCTGCTGTTCTTTCCTACGCAGTACTACTACTTCGGTCGTTGGTAAGCTGGTCGTTGCATAATGGTACGAAACGATAAGAGGCATTGCTTTCATGCAATTAAGGATGTGCAGGTCTCAGTCCTTATGGCTTGAATCTTTGCAGCATGATGAACAACGAGCTAGCCGTTTCGTGTAGTGAGATACTCCACTGAAGATGAACAGTACGTTCAAACATGGGCCGAGGCCCCTTATTAAAGCGGTACGAGAGATAGATTCGGCCCATGATATTTATTCCTACCATAGAAAGCGGCCCAGTAAACGCAGCCCCCACCAAACACTGCCTACCACATATGACAGCCCGTGGGCCGGTGGGCGCGCAGTGCCCATGTAGTTTTTGCACTGGTCAGTGCTTTCGCCGAGCATTAGCAACTTCCCAAAATCAGGTGGGAAATTCACAGAAACGGACAAGCGGGTTGCCTCTCTTTGGAATGATGATTTGTCTGCCATGCTTCGTGGTGACGGTTGACTGAGATTCCATTATTGTGTAGTACACTCAATAGTAGTTTATGAGTACATGCTTTGGTTTTCCAAACGAGTGGGATAAAAAGATTTTCGTTTTATTCAAAAAGAGATGTTAGAACCATCCAGAATGGAAGTGCAGCTAAAATACAATAAACCCGCCCTCAGTTCACGTCGCATTCATCTGAGAAAACTAAGTTCCATCAAACGTTATACAATTTCACTCAGCAAGCCACCGCCAAAAAAAAAATCCATTCAAATAAAGAGCATGCAAAATAGCATTTGCCGTATCATCCCATGCGTACTCTGGCCTGCCACCAAGACCGTCGTCTTCGCCTCCGGTCTTCGGTGATGGGCGCCATGCCCTGATACGGACTTCCCAGTATAAAGCATCGACGGATCGAGGCTGAGGCACTGCAATGCGGTAACAATCACCTCCTTTGATCTCACTCGCCTTGTTCTCGCGATCGTGGTCAGGAATGGAGAGGCGGTTCGCCACCAGGCCTGCGGCTTACTCGTCGCCGTTGCTTTTGGCTTTGGCTGCGCTGGTGATCAGCCGCGCGGCCGCGGCGGGGACTGTCCGCGTCGGCGTCATACTCGACCAGGCGTCGGTGGCCGGGACGAGGTACCGGACCAGCATCCGGATGGCCGTGGAGGATTACAACGCCGCGCACCCCAACGCGACCACGAGAGTCGAGCTACAGTTCAGGGAGTCGCCCAGCGATGCTGTCGGTTCCGTTTCTGCCGGTAAGCTCATAACAATCCACTTGCCGCTCTGAATTTTCTGTCAGTTCAAGTGCACTATAGTAGCACTAGGCAATATCTGGACTGATAATGACTGACCACGCATGAAACTTGCAGCAGTGGATCTGATCAAGAACGCGCAGGTGCAAGCCATCATTGGGCCGCAGACCTCCGCCGCTGCCGAGTTCGTGGCCCAAATCGGCCACCGCGCTCACGTCCCCGTCCTCTCCTACACCGCCACCTCCCCGTCCCGGTCCAGCACCCCGTACCTCGTGCGCACCTGCGCCGACGACTCGTCCGAGGCCGCGCCCATCGCCGACATCGTGGAGCACTTCGCGTGGCGCGGGTTGGTCCTGCTGCACGAGGACACGCTCCTCGGCGCCGACATCGTCCCGGCGCTCACGGACGCGCTCCGCGGGGTCGGCGCGAGCGTGGCGCACCGCGCGTCCGTGCCCGCCGACGCGTCCGACGACCGCCTCGACGCGGTGCTGTACCGCATCAAGGCGACGACCACCACGCGCGTGTACGTCGTGCACGTGTCCACGCCCCTGGCCCTGCGGCTGTTCCAGAGGGCCAAGAACGCCGGCATGATGTCCGAAGGGTACGTCTGGATCGCCACGGCCATCGTGGCCGACGTGGACTCGCTGAGTCCCGAGAACCCCGACGCGATGCAGGGCGTTATCAGTGTCCGGCCTTACGTGCCGCGTACAAGACAGCTCGATGACTTCGCCGAGCGGTTCAAGGCGAGGCTGCTGCACGAGAACGCCGGCTCTCAGAACATTCCGGACCCTTCAGTGTCAGAGCTCTGGTCTTATGACACGGCGTGGGGAGTCGCCGCGGCAGCTGACGCGTCCGGGATCTCCGGCCCGGCGTTCGACTCGCCACAAGGGAACACGGGGCTGACAGAACTGGACCAGCTTGGCGTGTCAGCCACCGGAGCAACGTTCCTCAAGGCGGTGCTCGGCACGACCTTCGACGGTCTTGCCGGGAAGTTCAGGCTGGTTGACGGGCGACTGCAGGCGCCGGCGTACGAGATCGTGAACTTCGCCGGGGAACGCACGACGACGGTGGGGTTCTGGACGGATAAGGCCGGGGTCACACAGGAGTTCGGCCTGGACAGCGGCGAAAAGGGTTTGAAGCAGATTGCCTGGCCCCGCAGCGCCGGTCAATCGGACATACAAGGAAATCCAAGAGGGTGGGCTGTCTCGCCTCTGGATAACGAGCTCGTCATCGCCGTCCCTGTGAAGCACGGGTTCCACCAGTTCGTGCAGGTGTACAACGACACGACCACCAACCAGACGATGATCTCAGGCTTCTGCATCGACGTGTTCGACGCGGCCATCAAGGCGCTACCCTATCCGGTTTACTACCGGTACGAGCCGTTCTACGGCATTGGCGATGCAGATTCTTACAACCAACTGGTTGATCTGGTTCCCCAACAGGTGAGCAACTATTTGGACAAAATTCGTCTGTCGAAACCTACAGAAATCACTTGACATCACGCGAATAATTCATGCAGAAAGCTGACGGGGTCGTCGGCGACGTGGCGATCACCGTGAGCAGGATGGACGAGGTGGACTTCACCCTGCCGTTCACCGAGTCCGGGTGGTCCATGGTCGTGCCGGTGCGGTCGCAGACGAGCACGAGCATGTTCTTCTTCCTGAAGCCGCTCACCCCTGGCCTCTGGGTCGTCAGCCTTGCCGCCTTCATCTTCACCGGCTTCGTCATCTGGGTGATCGAGCACCGGATCAACCCCGAGTTCCGCGGCACGCCGATGCAGCAGTTCGGAACCATCTTCCACTACGCTTTCTCCACCCTCGTCTTCGCACATCGTAGGCTTTCCTTTTCATCTGTTTGTTTTCAACATTTTACTTGAAAAGTACACGTGAATTGACACTAAAAATTTCTCGGAATTTATAAATCGGCAGGGGAGAATGTGCAGAGCAACCTGTCGAAATTCTTGATGGTCATCTGGGTGTTCGCCGTCTTGATCCTGACATCGAGCTACACGGCCAGTTTGACAGCGCTGCTGACGGTCCAGAAGCTCAACCCATCGGTCACAGACATCAACGACCTCCTCAACAACGGCGACTACGTCGGCTACCAGGAGGGCTCGTTCATAGCCGAGGAGCTCGTCAGGATGAACTTCGACCAGAGCAAGCTGAGGAGCTTCCGCACGCCGGACGAGTACGCAGACGCGCTGTCCAAAGGCTCCGACAACGGCGGGGTCGCGGCGGTGTTCGACGAGGTCCCGTACCTGAAGCTCTTCCTGTCGCAGTACTGCGACGGCTACACCATGACCGGCCCGATCTACAAGGGCACCGGCCTCGGGTTCGTGTTCCCGAACGGGTCTCCCTTGGTGCCGGAGGTGTCGCGGTCGATCGTCGGACTCACGGAAGGCGACGACATGGGGTTGATCGAAAGGAAATGGTTCGGCGCGCCGGGGAACTGCGGCGACGGCGTGGACGCGTCCACCGCCAGCCTCACCCTGTGGAACTTCAGCGGGCTGTTCCTCATCACCGGCGTCGCGTCCTCGCTCATGCTCGCCATCTACCTCGTCATGTTCGTGTACCGGGAACGCCACGAGCTGCGGGCGGCGGAACCCCGCTCCGGAAGCGTGTCTCTGAAGCGGCTGCGGGCGTGGATGCAGCACTACGACCGCAAAGACATGAGCTCCCCTCAATTCAAGCAGCAAACCTGGAGCGACTCGCCGTCAAGGGGCGGAAGCAATGGGAAGAGAGTCGAGCAAGAAGAAGACACGGCGTCGCGCGGGTCCTCGCCTTTATCTGATCACTCGCGCATGGACTCGGCTTCGTCTCTAGAGCGGAAGCTGTCAAACGAGCACCGAACGCCGTTCGAGCAGCGGATGGGGGAGACCGGCACAGCATCGACCGACAAACGCTCGTCCACACCAGAGCGCAGGCCGTCGTTGAAATTCTCGGAAAACAACGAAGAAAGGAAGAAGCTACCGTTATCTCCTTGAATGCGCTCTCGTGAAGCCATAAGCCTCTGATCTGGCAATGCAGAATAATGGTATCAAGAACATATGTCGATTATGGTAGTTTGTGATGTGAGAATAAATGTACAGGTCAAATTGTCTGCACCTACAATCCTGGTTACTTGTAGGCAAACTGTATAATATGATGACTAAAAAATAGAGATTAGCCATGGGAATGTCTCCAAAACAGAGCATCAGTGTCAGCCAAAGCAGAGCGTAAGTTTCAATTGCCTGGATGCAGAAGACAGGGCCGGCCTGTGATAAGCAAGACAAATGGGCCGGTATATGCGGGCTCATGTGCTTTCCCTCCTCTCCGTTGGGTCACGCGGCCCAGCAAGATTCACTTAGTAAATCGCAGTGACGATTCCGTTCGAGCTGGCACCGCTGAGACGCATCGCTAGCTTTTGCAGAGAAGCTTTGCCAGTTACCGGTGTGTTTGGGCAGTCAGTCACCCCGTGTCGCATCGCATGCAGTACGCAGAGGAAGCCTGACAGGTGATGGCCGTCGCATGAGCGGAACCAGCTTTTGCCGGCCCAATGATTGAACGGTTTGTTTACCTAGGAGTAGTCCCTTTTTGTGCCGGGTCCATTTTTCCTGCAGCGTGCCCGCCGCATGCGGCTGGGCACCAACGGTATGGATGGATTCAGCCATCAGGCGACGTGTTTGAGACAGATGCCTTGAAGGCGACGCTGTCCGGCTGGGTGGTTTGTTCTCCGCTCATGTTGTGACTGTGAGTGAGCGGTGTGAACCTTATCTCAGCGAAGCCGGCAGGCCTCCTGCTCGGCTGCTCGCCGGTCGAACTCGTGCTTTATCAATCCTGTAATACTGCTGGCCGGTCGAAGGTAGTACCTGTTTCGATACGCAAGTGTGACAGAAACAAGTAGCAGATCCTTCTCCGTGCTACACCCGTTGTTCGGATTTATAAATTGTTTTAGAGCTAAACACAAAAATTAAAAAAAGCGAAAAAATTGAGATGTGCTGAAAATAAAAAGAAAAGTAATAGAGAAGTATTAAAAAGAGAAAAAGTGTAATAGAAAATAAGAATGACTTATAATTTAAAAAAATTATTAAATTTAAAATAACTTATAAATGGAGGGAGCAGCAGTGCATGAATAACACACGCAGCGGCTAGCGGGGCGCGCACGTCGGTGTCGCTGCTCCAGTGCTCCGGCCAGGTTCCCACGAACGGTTCCATATCCGCGCCCTCCCGCCGAGTTGCTCTCAGGACGAGGACGGCAACCGGAGAGCGTACCACAGACCCCGCGCGTCGCCGGCGCCCGGCGCCATCGCCGCGCGCGTTGAAGCCGGAAAGTTAATTGCCCGGCCGGCCACCGTCTCGTCCGTCGTCGACGCGGAAGTGCCAGGCTCGTCGCGTGGTATGTGTCGAAGGTGTGACGTGCCAGTGATGACAGCCTCTCGGCTCGCATCACCCGTCCAGGTCGAAACTTTTTCAAATCCACTGGAAATGTGATGTACTCCGTATAAAAGACAGCTACGTCTCGATGACGTAGCTTTCTTGTTGTTTCTCAACGTCAACCTGGAAGCTGCAACGAAAGAGGGTGATACTAACCCTTTTCTTTACCGAGCCGAGTATAATACTTCTGCTTCGGCTTAGGCAATTATTTCAAATCCAACGGGTACTTGAAACTCAATGTGAACCCAATACCAGAAAAGACTAGTGAACGAGGAGGTAGTTCATCACTGACATCGAAGGATCCAACAAATAACATATTCACATGCCGAAAGCTACCCGTTCCTTTGCCACTAACCGATAGAAGGACTGTTGGATTTTATCTACACTTCAGAAGCAAGTGACATCTCTCTTTCACCCCATTTATCCATTGGATCTATCAAGTAGCATCGTATTTTTATAGTTTCCTGGTCAGGCACATAAACCGACGTTGGTTTGCGGAATTGCGGTACATAAATCGAGTTAAATTAAACTTGCTTCTGTTTCTTGTAAAACACCTAACAGGCTAAGCGTCCTTTTCTTTGGATCCACTTGACGTAGGTGCGGACATGCAAGATGACAAGAAAAATCCATTTTGTTATCACTAGTATAGCTGGACATATGGCATTAATTGACCTGATTCTAAAATATAAGCATTTCTATGTTTAGATAATATCAAAAATTTTAACTTTTATCAATAATATCTAAAAAATACTTATTTTTAAATATAAAAATATAATTTTATGAAAGTTTATTTAATAATGAATTCAAAAAATTTTATATAATAAAATATTATTAATTATATATTATTAGTGATCAAAGTGTGAAAATTTTGACTTTGACTGAATCTAAAAATATTTATATTTTAGAACGAATGGAGTACTAGCTATGTGCAATTGTTTCATCGGAATTAATTTTGTGTTGTGGCTATGTTGATGTGGTCACAAGGTTGTTGTCTCTGATACCGAACATGGTTTTATAGCTCTATTTAGTACAGCTGAAACTTAATAAAAAAAAGCTTATTTTTTAACTAATGAAAAGCAGCTAAAAAATAAACTGCTGTTTAGTTCATTTTTAGAAGCTGGTGAACTAATAAACTGTAAAATAAGTTTACTGTTTGGCATAGCTTCTACTTATTCTATTAATAAGCTAGATATAAGCTGTTCTAAACAGACCCTTTGTTATCAATATAGCATGTCTGTAAGATACGACTAGAATATGCACTTGTAATTGTGACCACACTAATGTTTGTTAACCTCTTTAAATCCTGATTGTATCCCATCAGTTTTAAGAAACCATATTTTAGAAACAGGAGAGGTTACGTTTCTGGTCTTTTTTTTAAAAAAAAAGCTAATAGCGTTTCTGGTCTTTTTTTTTAAAAAAAAAGCTAATAGTTTCTTTGTTGCAAACGAAGAATCTGGCTTAACACCATTAATGCCATTGGGCTTGTTCGACTGCACTTATTCAATTGCCAAATCCAGCTGTGGCTGCAAAACAAATACTATTATTCAATAGATTGCTACAGTGAAAAAAAGCAGACGCAGCCGCTTTAAGGGCAGCCGAATGCGCCCATTGTCTGACGAACACAGTCTTCAAAACTAGAGATTGATCGAAACATACCCTTATTGTCTTACTGCAGTAGCTAGAACTGTAATTAACAGTGATTTCATTTGAGCTTTAAGGTGCAATCGTTACGAGAGCCATTAACAAAAATGTAAAACCCCAAGTGAAGAGGGAAAATCACATAGTAATATTTTAAAAAAAAAAGTTGATTAAGCAGTGGTGAAAGGCGGCGCTATTCAAAAGGATTCTTTTGCTAAAAATGAATGACAAAATAGAGAGGCAGCTCTTCTTCTACTCTACCTATATTATCCTTACAAATGAGAGGAAAACTCCTTTTTGGGAAGGAAGATGGTTCCATAAAACCTCTCCAAAGAAAATGGCACCCAATCTGTATAAAAGGGCAAGATTTAAGAATTAGAGTGTTTACAAAGAACTCTATAACTACAACTGGATTCGTAATATCAAAGACATTAACAATTCTTTGTTACTTGCGAAAATGGCACCCAATCTCTTTCTTGCTCTTTCTTCAGTCAACCTTTCAGAGCAAGAGGATGTGATCCTATGGAAATTGACAGTGAATGGCCAATTCACAGTGGCCTCTGCCCATGATTGTCAATTCAATGGAGCAATGTCCTTTTTTCCAGCTGCTGAGGTTTGGAGAGCCTCAACTGAACCGAAGTGCAAATTTTTCGCCTGGCTAGTCTTGCATGATAAAGCGTTAACGGCAGACAACATGTCAAAAAAGAACTGGCTATGTAACCCTCTTTGTTCCTTGTGTTTTTGTCTTCCAGAGAACTCAGCTCATATGCTCACTCAATGTAATTATGTGGAAGCTGTGTGGAATCTGATAGCACCTACTTGTCATTTACCATTATATGACGTAATAAACGTCAGGAATGGACCTACTGATTGGGTCCGTCTTCTGCTAGCTTCAGGCAACAAAGATTGCAGGAGGAAGAAGCTTGGAATGTTGTTCACGTTCTGGTGGCAAGTTTGGAAGGAGAGAAATAGAAGAATTTTTAATGGAAGGGAGCGATCGCCTGCTCAACTTGATGCTATGGTGCTGGAAAAAATTCAGCTACTTACTCTGAGAAAACTGTTACTGAGCTAGTTACTCCAGCTTCGTTGCAGTCTTTCTGTTTTCTTTTGCCCTTTGCTTGGTACATGATGCTTTTGTTCCTTTGTTCTTTGTAGCTGTTTTTTTTTTTACGTTTATCTGCAGCCTCTTGCTGTATGATGTATTTGTTATTTGTACTTTGATCTCCTTTAATGAATGGCAGTGCTCCTGCTTTTTTTTAAAAAAAAAGATTCTTTTCTGTTGCCGCAGAGCTTGCGACCGGCAACATCGTGCATGCCTAGGATCATGATAATTACTCCGGCGTCAACATCGAGAACAAGGAATTCATAGCGAAAGAATGAGTGCACGAGCGATCAGATGGATAGTTGAAGATGACGGAATTACAAACGACTTATCTGTGTGCTTTCTCAACTTTCGGCAAAAGAATACAGTAAGTTCCAGTAGCATTTGTTTTGTACTCCTGCGAGGATGTTTGTCCAGAAAAAGGCGGGAAAAGTTGGGTCGAAGTTTGATAGGAAGAACGGATCGAGCAAATAATTGGCGACGCCCATTTGGCATCGCTGAATCAGCACTTCCACCACTTATCTGGAAACCCCGAGTGACTCTTGCAGCAATTTAGACGTCTCACGGAGACCTCGACGAGCATCCCGGTGCCCCTTCCACTCCATGAAAGCCACGATCCTCCATTCTTGAAGCTCCACGTATGTTCGCAATTGCCTATCAGCCGTGTGGGTCACTCGTTCGCGGCTCTGTGATTTGTGGCCTAGCGACAATCTCTTCCAATCCTGTCCGCGTCAACATGCTCTCTGGCTCTCCCCTGCAAGTCTGCATCTTGCACCACGCGTCGGTTCACCACCTCAGCCGGATCCAGGCGCAACGGTGACGTGTCAACGTGACGCATTAGGCGGCCCACACTACGTGGGAGGTGGGACCCGAGATCAACAAGAACGCCCGGAGCGGGACGACAAAAACGCGACGCGAGGCCCATCCGTTCCGTCCATCCCCCTCGTCCCGTCCAATCACCCATGGCGCGTCTGGTTGGTTGGTTCGGGCGATGAGGCCCAGCGAGGGCCACTCGTTGTCGCCAGGATTGGACCGGCGGCTGTTTCACTTGCACCGGTGAATTGTGATTCGTTCCGCGTACGCACGGAACCGAACCACACGCGTGCGTGCGTGACCTCGTCGCCGACGTTGAAGCGTTCGCTCGCGTCGCGCCGTGTTGCCGAGTTACGTACGCGCGCATGTAGATTGTGTAAGATCCCCTGCGGCGGTGCTGCCCTGCCTGACCCTGACCCGGTCGCGCTGATTCCTGCCTCCTTCCGCGCGGCCAACCAGCCAATCGGCCGTGCCCGGCAATGCGCGTTCGGCGAAAGCGCCGACGAAGCAGCCGCGCTCCCGCGGCCGAGGGCGTGGAACAGGTCGGGTCCGTTCGAGACGGCCGCGCGAGACGTGCCGGGGTTGGTTGGCCGGCGTTGACTCCTGCGTTCGGTAACGACGCCGGCTGGGCTGGCGTGGCAGGGCCGGGCGACACGCTGGATGCCGATTTGTCCTTTTTTTTCCAGGAAGCGTTGACATTGGCGATCCGCCTGACCCATGTTTACAAACTGCAAATTTTAATTATTACCTTTGATAATGATCTATGTGCGGTCGAATCTGGAAGCCATCCATCAGAAGAAGCACAGCACCGGGCCACCGGCAAGTTGGAAGTAGGCTGGAAGTTTGCGCCGTCGCGTAGCCGGCCTCCGATAGCCCTGTCGTCCCATCACCGCGTCCGCGTCACGTCCCTCGTTGCCAGCCCTGAGAATCCGAGTACAAAGGCCACAAGGCAGCGCGGCTCACTTCGTACCGCCAATTTGTTCTTCTGTCCGGGCGCCGCACACCACACTCGGCGCCTTTTTTCGCCACACCATTTTGAACTCCCCAAGCTTTCTTTTTCCAGATTTTCAAAAAATGCAGCAGTATATTGTGAATTCTGATTCATGGCATGGATCCCGGAGAACCGAGCAGGAACAACCGTAGTGAATCTCGAGGCGGCAGTAAGCTCGGGGCCCAAATCCACGTGCCACATGCGCCTATATTTAGGCCTGTTTGGTTGGCTCTGGCTCATGTAAAAATGACTTTGATTTTAATTTTTTTTAAAAGAGGTTGCTTCAGCTTTTAAAAAATGTTTAGTAGAATATTTTTTTTATGAGCTTTTCTATTTTATAAAAGCAGTTAACAAAGAAAAACACTATATGCACGAAGGAGCCACGAAAAAATCACATTTTTGTAGCTGTTGACTTCACCTGCTTCTTCATAAAAAGAAGAAAAAGCGACTTTTTTTTAAAACCATTTTGTTATAATTTCAATATAAACCGATCGAGAAGCCGGTAAAAAAACCCTATCAAAAATGAGCCTTACTACTGCCTCCGTTTTTTATTTTTAGCTTTTATTGACCGACGTTTTGACCATTAATTTTTATAGATTCGATTAAATTAAAAATATAGTATTTATACTTTTAAAATTATAAAAAATATTTTTATAATATATATAATTTATATTATTAAAACTAATTAAATTTATCAAAATTATTGATCAAAGATACCGTTAATAAAATTTAAGAATAGACTTAGGGAGCAGTACCATGGGTGTGTTTGGACGCCTGGTCCAGGCGCGGCCAGGCTGGTGGCGTGCAAGGATAACGTGATTGGATTGCTGGTCCGACGCCACGGTCTGGCTCGCGGCTTGCAAAGGACAGACCCGAGCCTGGCTCCAGGAATCGCGGATGAGATTCGTTTGTCTGGAGCCAGTCTCTTCGGATGGAAAAACGATTTTAGTTTAAGATAGTATTAATAATTAATTAATTTATTTTAAAGTATATTAATACATATTAAAATAGATTAAAATTTATAAAGTCAGGATAATAATTATTAGAGTGTGCTAATACAAGTTAAATATTAAAATAATTTATTATTTATTTTTATCTCATACAGTCTACCAAACATCTTCTCTTTTTAATCTGTTTGTTTATATACAACTAATCACTATTACACTCAACTTAGTTCTAATAAACCTGTCTTCTTTTTTAATAAAAGTCAAACTGGAGTATACTATATCAACAACCAAACGGACCCGTGTGAATCTTGATGAACGGAGGGCTAGCCGGCTAGGCGTTGGTGGGTGTAACCGTGTAACCGTCGCGGTGAAATTTTCTGCGAGGTGAATCCCATTTTCTATCCTGCCACTGTGATCTCGTCGCGATGAATCCCGAGCATCCACGCGGTCGCGTCGCATCGCCGTACATTCGCTGCCACGCAGGAAATCTCAGGTCTGGGGTCCAATATTGCAGTAATCTTCTGCGGTGCACTCCTTACCAACCATCCATTGTGTGCGTCCAATGATAATACTACACAACGAGACTGCCATAAAATTCACGCTATTATTTTAATAGTGTAAAATCACTACTCTAAAATAGGGAGTAGCGTACTAGCTATACTGAAGTAGAGTATCCTCTTTAGATTAAAAAAAAAACACACATGATAGTAGTATGATATCACAACGGCGAAGTTTTAAACAACCAATCCGCCCCTGGGTTGAAATACAAAGAATTTAGAAGTCCGAAGATGACACTATTACGAAAACACTGCACAAGCTTGATTGGTCATGTGAATAATCTGTACTTACCCAACAATCGACGAAAAGAAATGATTGGTGATGGTGGGTTTAGTTAACCGCTGCAGCTACTACTACTTGTTGCATTAAAAAAAAGAACAAGCTAAGTAGCTAACACTCTGCTTGTAGCGTGTATTTTTAATTCGTACGGAGTATACTGTAATCTAGTTGGTGGATTCCGTTTAAACTAACCAGATTAGGTTTTCCTATTAATATCCCTCTGATTCGGATGTGTGCTCGCGCTGCAGGACCCTTTTTTTATTCCTACACTGTCAAAGATCGGAGAACGAGAAATAACCTGACCATTTGGAAAGTATAGACGGTTAAGGTCATGTTTGTAATACAAAAATTCTTTCCATTTTTATATATTTTTTTATAAAATTAAGTTGATTTTTATGAAATTTTTATAAAATTTATGTGAAATCTTTACATTCTGAGCCCTAAACGAGCGTCGAACCATTTGAGGTGGCGTGTACAACAATGGGTACGTCAGATGCCAAGGCTGCCACTGGCACTGCAACTGCACAGCGATGCAATTAATTTTCACTGTAGCACAAACTTTCTACCGCCGTAGATGCCGCAGAAAAATCATAAAGCACCAGTAAGCCCAAACGAGAATGAATGCGGGAGGAGCGCATGCGCTTCAAGGAAACCACCAGAGACCTGGGAAAGTTCGTTGGGGCAACGAACCCCTACTACAAGTTCGGTTCTGACAGGTGCTTCTAGAATCTGCCATGGAATTTGCTCACATGGCTTATTAGTACTCGAGTACTACTCGTTCTGTTGCATAAAAAAATTATTTTTTACTTTTAGAAACCATGTTTAATCGCTCGTTTTATTCAAATTTTTTTATAAATATAAAAACAAACAAGTCATATTTATAGTATTTTTAATGATAAAATAATTACTAATAAAATAAATTATAATTTTACAATTTTTTAATAAGACAAGTGATCAAACTTAAATTTTAAAAGTCATAAAATAATTTTTTATGAGACAAAGAGATACTATTGACTCAAAGAATTGACGATTTGACATGTGTTGTTAAATATTTACTCCCTCTCATTTTTTTTTTCAATTAATGACGCTTCCATTTTTTTTTCTCACAATGAAAGAACGTGCCAAGACAAACTATTGCAAGAATGACGATTTGACAGGTGTTGTTAAATATTTATTCCATCTCATTTTTTTTCAATTAATGACGCTTCCATTTTTTTCTCACGATGAAAGAACGTGCCTTGACAAACTATTGCAAGATTGTGTCCCCCCGTTTGAATCCCATGAGATTATGAAAACAAGATAAAAAAATACACCAGGTATTGAAACAGATGGGTTTTTAAAAGATTAAAAAAAATCTTGAGGCTAAATTCTCTACCACAATGCATAGAATTTATAAATAAAATATCATAATCCAATAGCTGAGAATTTGAATTCGAAATATAAAATTACATAATATTTATTTTTTTGAATTCTCAAATTCAAACGAATCTCAAAAAAGACTGAGTACTCTCAACATCTAGATCCTCTTCGGAACATTACTGTCGCTGATGTGTGGGACGCACCCGCTCTCAACCCACACGGCAGCGACCTCTGCCCTGTAACGAGCGCAGACGATCCGCCTTCCGGACCCGGCCACTCCTTTGGCTCGCCAACCGTCGCCTATAAAAAACACTCCGCGCGTACCATTCCGCCTCCCCTCCGCCTCGGCCGCGACCCCGACTTCTCCTTCGCAGCGTATCGCACTCCTTCCTTCCCCACTTGACTCCGCGAGGCGACGCCCAACGCCAACGCGCACGGACTCGCCGCGTTCC
>BCLG01000695.1:52403-62526 GCA_001602295.1 Zoysia matrella | reverse complement strand
GGGAGGGGTTTGGTTTTTTTTTAATAGCTCCAAATTCAAATTAAACAAATTCGAAACAAATTTGATAAATTCCGAAAAAGAAAATTCTACTCAAGCACTTGTCAAATTTCAAATTTTAATTTGAAATTTTCTCCTTTTTGAGTTTATGTTCATTTTGTGAGATTTTTCTACTAAAAATAAAGGAGAGTGTAGAAAAATAGAAAATTGTTTGGGTGTTATTTAAATTGGGATTTTTGAGGGTATCAGAGTGATGGTGCCGCTTGGCCCATACTCCACAGACCACTACAGGGCCCTCGATCCATTCCATGCACCCGCAAGGATCTTCTGTTTACAAAGGAGCCTTTCGATTGTAGTTAATATAACTCCGCGGCCACTTACAAAGACATGAGTGACATGTACTGTCGGGATAGTATACCCCGGGTACTTACGAATCAACCTCTGCAATACGGCCCACCTGTGGACCGCGGCCCAACGGCCCACCAAGGGCTTCATAGAGGCGGCCTGGCCTCAGCGGTCGGGAAGCCCCATTAAGGCTCAGAAACGGAATAACCGTCCCGACCTCTAGGGGTCGGGACTCGAGCTATCGGGATCTCAGCGGTCGGGACCCGTCCGCCTACCGCTAGAGAGCGATCATCAACTCGACGGACGTGTCAACTCAGCATCACCAACAACGTGCAGGAGATAAGTGTTTTAGAAGACTCCGCAACTACCCGACCGAGCGAGAAACAACCTCACATGTGATAAAGCTGAGCAGTAAAGTATCTCTGCTCTTCCTCAGGGAATAATAGTACGAACGAGAAGCATCGATCACCTGGCCTGAACTCCGGAGGGAGCAACCCTTTGGGATTGCGGCCCCACCTGTCAAAGGGCCATCCGTTTTCGTAGGCGGCAAGATGTTTAAACCATGGTCCGGTCACTCCAACCGTGGTTCGGTCAAGGTAACTCAGGTTCGCCCTTATATAAGAGACACCCAGGCAACAGAGTTTCAGGGGAAAAAAAGGAAGGAAACTAGATCAACAAGCATACACATCCAGAGCAGTAGCGATAAACCCCGCATCTGAAGCCCTTTCGCATTGTACTTTCATGTTCTTGAGATTTATATGATCGATCTCACGCCCCTGAACGTAGGGTATTACGCCTTGAGCGGCCCGAACTAGGTTAACCTTTGAGTCTCATCTGTAGGCTAGGCCATTTGATTCCAAAAACGCACGATCTCCCGTCCGATCGTATAAATTTTACTGTGCCGGTGTACGAAACTCTGACAGTTGGCGCGCCAGAAAGGGGGTTTTCGGTGCGTTTTTATTCGTTGTTTCGATGGCTTCTGTTTTCGCTCTAGTCGGAGATTCGCTCGTGATGGTTGATCGTGGAGTGTTCCCACTTTCGTTGCTGGTCGGGCTTTTCGCTTTGGGAGCCTGAACTTCGTCGCTGACAACAGCGGCGAACTTCACCTTCAGATCTTACGTGAACGACGTTCGTCTAAACGTCACTCACCTCGACGTCGCCTTCTTCGTGCTTCGCCTCACGGCGTTTTGGGTCACGATTCTTTCCGTGAGTGCTTCATGTTGCCCGCCAAAGCCGCAGAGGGCGAAACCCCCGGCAAGGCAGCACATGATGATCTCTCTCCGCACCTTCACAGACGCCGGTGAGTGCGATGGAGGAACGCCCTCCTGCACGAACAAAGATAAGTGCTTCTGATCTTGAAATATATCATTTACTAATAAATGTAGGTGAGATAATTTACCAATCGACCCTGCTGATGCTCGGCATCCAGAGGGGCCGGTCCCTCACTCGCACCGGCGAGAGCGTCGCCTTTCAGTAGGCGTGAGAGGCGCTGCCTCACGCCGTCCTCCGACAACTCCGACTGGAGGATCTCCCGAGTCGTGTCGAACCGCCCGGTGTAGTTGCACATGAGTCGGGCGCGGAGGCGGAGCGGCTGAACGCTGCGGCGGACGAAGGTATCAACCAGACGCACCCTGGTCAAGCCCGCGTCGTCCAGCTCAGCCATCCAGTCGAACAGGTCTTCAATGTCAGCCACTTGCGCGTCGCTGCGGCCGGCGTTCCAAGAGTACAAGACCGTCGGCGGTTCAAGGTCGAATGCCGACAGTTCGGGAGTGTTGTTCTCGATGTAGAACCACCCCCATGCTATCCCTTTAAGGTGTCCTTCAATGGTATATTGAAGTACTCCTGACGATTGTTGCGAAGACAAATCCCCGCGCCGCCAACGACGCGGATCACGCCGCCTTCCTTCTAAGGCTGCACGCGGAAGAAGTACCTCCACAAGTCGAAGTGGGGATCAATCCCCAAGAAGGCCTCGCACAGCGTGATGAAGGCCGGGATCTAAAGGATGCCGTCGGGGTTGAGATGATGAAGACGCACGCCGTAATACTCGAGCAAGCCGCGAAAGAAGTTCGACGATGGCAGCATCAGCCCACGCTCGTGGAACTCAACAAAACTGATGATCTCGTGGGCGCGAGGCGACAGAACGGCCTCGCGGTACACCGAGTGCCATCGTCCCGTGCCCCTCGGGGGGAGCAATCCAAGCCCCACCGAGGCGGTGAGGATGCTCTCCGAGACGGTGGACACCTTCCACTGGGAAGTCATGAAGATGGAGTCGAAGTCGGAACTGAGAGCGAAGAGCAAGATGAAGAGCAAGCACAAGGAAGACAAAGGAGCACTTCGCGAGGATTGAAAATCAAGATGACGAAGACCGGAGGATATCCCCACTCTCATTGACGAGTGGGCGCAAGAGGTGCTCTCAGCGAGCACTTGAACCTAAGCACATGGAAGAATCCCATTGACCAGACACCGACAGACGGGCCTAAGAACCACCCTCGAAATTTGAATCGACAGGGGGGAGGCAGCGTGGCATTAACGTGCAGTTAATGCCTGGCAACCGCACTCTCGATGGAACATGCACATCGCAAACCGTCGCACTTCGCTGATCGTGCGATGGACCAATCCAACCGCCCGGAGCAACTGGCGGTTACAATTCCAAGACGCAGCTTCCGACGCCCACCTGGAGGCAGCGGAGCCGTTCGATCATTGGAACCGCAACCAACGAACCGTTGATAGCGTCATAAACCAATTCACGATCGAGCGAGAGGTCGAGCGAATCCTCGACCGATCCGACAGCTGACAAGAACGCTGATCATGGGAAGACTGGTCAAACTCGTCCACCTAGGCGTTATGCCGATCATGAGCAAAGGCCAGCCAAACCGGTCTTATCTAGGCATTTCTTCTGGCATCAAGCTGACGACAAAAGTTAGCTTTCAATCGGCCCCAGCAGTCGAAAACTGCCTCCACGACGCTTTAGCCCACGACTGACCTTCCAGGTCACTCGGGGGCTACGCCCTACGAGCGCGCTCGTGCGCTCCCGTAGGAACAACCATCAGTGAGTGATGGTCGCCACGACACTTCAGCCCACGACCGACCTTCCAGGTCACTCGAGGGCTCGGGGGCTACGCCCTATGGGCGCGCTCGCGCGCTCCCGTAGGAACAACCATCAGTGAGTGATGGTCGGCACGACGCTTCAGCCCACGACCGACCTTTCAGGTGTCTCGAGGGCTCGGGGGCTACTGTCGGGATAATATACTCCGAATACTTACGGATCAACCTCTACAATACGGCCCACCTGTGGACCGCGGCTCAACGGCCCACCAAGGGCTTCATAGAGGCGGCCTGGCCTCAGCGGTCGGGAAGCCCCATTAAGGCCCGGAAACGGAATAACCGTCCCGACCTCCAGGGGTCGAGACTCGAGCTATCGGAATCCCAGCGGTGGAGATCCGTCCGCCTACCGCTGGAGAGCAATCATCAACCCGACGGACGTGTCAACGCAACATCTCCAACAACGTGCAGAAGATAAGTGTTTCGGAAGACTCCGCAACTACCCGGCCGAGCGAGAAACAACCTCACAGGTGATAAAGCTGAGTAGTAAAGTATCTCTGCTCTTCCTCAGGGAATAATAGTACGAACGAGAAGCATCGATCGCCTGGCCTGAACTCCGAAGGGAGCAACCCTTTGGGATTGCGGCCCCACCTGTCAAAGGGCCATTCATTTTCGTAGGCGGCAAGATGCTTAAACCATGGTCCGGTCACTTCAACCGTGGTTCGGTCAAGGTAACTCAGGTTCGCCCCTATATAAGAGACATCCGGGCAACAAAGCTGGGGGGGGGGGGGGGAGAAAGAAACTAGATCAACAAGCATACACATCCAGAGCAGTAGCGATAAACCCCACCTGTTAACTGCTCCCATTACGCGAGCTAGGGACTTTCGGATCCATCCGAAGCCCTTCCGCATTGTACTTTCGTGTTCTTGAAGATTTATACGATCGATCTCACGCCCTTGGACGTAGGGTATTACGCCTCGAGGCGGCTCGAACCAGGTTAACCTTTGAGTCTCATCTGTAGGCTAGGCCATTCGATTCAAAAAACGCACGATCTCCCATCCGATCATATAAATTTTACTGTACCGGTGTACGAAACACCGACATGTACTATAGCCGTGGGCATCAACTTGTTATAATAATATTTTATGAAAATAGTTTTTTTTATTCTAAGTACTGCCTCTATCTATAAATATAATCATTTTTAGTTTTAGTCAAAATCAAACTTCTTTAACTTTGACCGTTAATAATAGAAAATTAATAATGTTTTATTATATATAAATCATGTTACTATATTCTTTATGAAATAGATTTTTATAATATGTAACTCTTTATATTAAAATTATTTAAATTTCTAAATATTATTAGTCAAAGTTGATAAAATTTGATTTCCACTAAAGCTAAAAATGCTTATATTTACGGACCGAGGGAGTAATACCTTACTTCATTATGATCAACAGCAATTCCCATCGCAAGCCTACATATACTTTCTACTAAGTTTCAATTTGCTGAAATCATTGGCTGAAATACCAACAGTACATTCCATGACACGTGTGATACTCATGTCATTGTGTGCCTCCACAAGTCCACAGACGATCCGAGATACTCTCGCTTGGAGTGTGTCAGATCTCTTTGAACGCCTGCTTTTTCCAACGTTACCTTGCCTACCTTTCCCAGATTTGCTTGGTTACCCCCGAGAGATCAAACCGATCGATTCTTCATTGACAAAGTCGCGCTCGCGCGCGACGGCCTCCGCTCCACGCAGATAAACCGTCCACGGCCATTTTTTCACTGTGAGAAACTGCCGGCAAGCGGCCCCCTTGGACCCTTGGCCTTCGTCTTCCAAGTGACGCCGGGATCAGCACGAGCCTTCAGACTTTGGGACCTAACATCCATGAAGATCCTGCAGGGGAAAGCCTCCCTTTTCTGTTATTACAAGCGCGTCGCAGATGTCGCATGGGCTGGACCGCCCATGGAGCACGTACGACTATCAGGATGCAAGGTTTGAAACAGCGTTGGCTCGGCAGTTACTGTTCTGAACAGGGCATTGACAATGGAAGCTAGGGCTAGCAGATTAGTCCACAGTCAAGCAGCTTTCTGCCTTTTCGTTTTATTTTTTATTACAAAAGATGGGAAAGAAGTCTAACTAAGTAAAAAATACTAGAGAGGAGTTTCGTCACTGCTAAACCTGGCAAAGTTGTATACGGTGCAGGGAGTGAGATCATCTCTAGTGTGTGCAACTATATATGATCTGGATACGTGTCGTTGCACAGCGAAGCAACATCAGAAATTTCTACAGCAAGGCCTGTCGATCTGGTCACAGAATCCAGCCGCTGGATCGATCGCGTCACTCTCCGCATTGAATGTAAGACGGAGCTCCATCTGCACGTCATATGTGTACAGTTCTTCCTCTCTTCTTACACACTCCTATTTAGAGCGACTACCAAGTGACATTTGATAAATAGGATATGATGGGATAAATAAGATATGATGGGTGGGTTTGAGAATGAAAAATGAATGAATGGTTGAGATTTAATGAGATGAGTGAATGAATGATTTAGATTCTTCTAAATATTGTTAAATCCCAATCCCAATCCTCTTGTACCGGATACCAAACGCCAAGGAATGTCCCAAGAAAAAGCAAAGGAATGTAAGGCATACATGCCCATGCATCATCAGACTAGTATACGGCCAACATCTTCAGTTTTCAGCTACAGATCGATGATCAGTTCATTCATTCGTATACTCTTTTATATTGACCATGTTCGATCTCCCCGTCCTCCATGCTGCCGTTCCTAGCTCCGATTTTTTTGCACCACCTAACGGCCTTGGAAAATTTGTTGAGCTATTACATGCTATAAGTATATTTATCTATTTGAGTACCAGTACTCTACCCGTTAAAATATCGTTAACAAATGCATTGATCTTCTTATCAATTCCAAGGTTGGCTGCTTGTAACCATCATATTTTACAGTGACGTGCAACAACTCTTAACTAACTATGATCTTTGGATAGGGATACCTACAGCAACCATCCAATTGAATGGAATTTAGGAGCATCAAGGGTAAACGGTTTTGGAATTGAACGGCAACCTGATTAGTCTTCGGTCTCTACAAGTCTTTGAATTGGAAGCTCTAAATAGGTCAGTGACTCTGAAGCAAGAGATGATTCAGTACATGGAAGCAAGTGAGCCACCACCTTTCCCAAAAGGCAAATCCAAATTAATCCTGATCAAGTCCACAGGATAGATTAAATTAGCCCAAAGCAGGTTGGATTAAAATATGGTTAGGGTAGCAAGGAGAAGGGATCAGGAGAGTCATTTGGTATTTTCCTGTTTGGCATTTCCTGCAAGGTCATATTCCCCATGGCCCCTTGCATTGCCCTGCCTGTCCTTGATCAGAAGCAGTCTCAAATCTTGGAGAGAGGAGGAAGGAGATGAGTAAAAGGTTGGAGAAAAGGCAGTGGGAATAACTGGATATCTTTTTATCAGCCTCATTGGACTCTAGCATCTGATCGCATGCTGCATAGTACTTGACCTATAAGAGGCTGCACCCCAAAGCAAGGTACGTGGGGGCATGTAGCATGCTTTTTTATATTAAATTAGTTATAAGGTAGGTAAAATTAATCAATGTGGCGGTCTAATTGATTTGTGCCACCACAATGACATGGAAATTTCAACCTCATTTCACAGTGACGTAGCAAAAGTGTAGATTTGAATTCTGCCGGATCTAAAACGTATTCGCATCCGATCCTTCGTCGACGTGCATTCTGATCCAAACGACATCAGCACAACGATGCTATTTAACGTAGAGCTCGGTCTCGCCATGGCGCCACGCCCTCAGAACCTAGACGTTTGTGATGAAAAGGATATGCTGCTACCACCAGGGACCGGACAGCGCGGGGCCAAGCAAGTCTTGTCCAGTGCCATCTACGTTCAACGACGGGCAGGCAAGCTGACGGCTAAACTCCATTTCGTCACATCGATAAAAGATTGACAACTTTATATACCATCAATCACACACGCCCTGTCAATCAGTTTCACCAACCGGTTTGAAATCTATCTCTCCCCGGCCGGCCGACAGATCAATCGATCCGGACGGCCATTGGGAGCCTCCCCGCCGCTAGGGTTCTTCCATTCATGTGGTATCATTTGCGAATGATGGCGAGCTATGGTACGAGCGCTGCCATTTCACTGTCTGCACACAGCGATGGATGACGGATTTGACCGACAAGATATTTCTTAGCGCTGGAAAGCTAGTCTCTCACTGACGCTAATTGCTTCAGCTTGAAGCACGTTGTTTGACCAGTTGCTGGCAAGAACAAGAAACGGGATAAGCCAGCACTGGTACTGTTGTTGTCCGTGTTTTGACCATCGGTACAGTACAAAATACGATCGTGAAGGAGGTGTGTCTTCGTATTCGATGTGGCTTTGTCTACGAAAGACTCAATAGAATTTTTATCTGGTTCGAGTCACCTCAAACGGTGTAATACACTATGTCTACGGGTGGTTTATCTCGACGAGAGAATACAAGGGGTCGGATTTTCTCTTCGAAAGAGGGTTCGGTGACTAAATCGTGGGTGTTCGATATACGTATTCGTGGGGTTGTTTGCACGTGAACAAATACGCGCAAGAGCTCTGGGCTTTTCTCTGTGTTCGTTATTCCTCTGCTCTATCGCTCTCTGGGCCCCCATTTATATAGACGGTTCGGAGTTACAAAATGGTGGGCTTTACGCGGTTCTGCTGCCTCGCTGACAGGTGGGTCCTCCATTGGCGTCGTCATTATTCGTTACGCCCACGCACGGACGTGGCCCGTCACGTCGCACGCAGCAGCGGGTACTGTTGCGCCTGTCCGGCACTGTAGTGTCAGTCACAGTGCCGTCGGATCCTGTCCGTTGACTCCCGCGACCCGTCTGGCTCTGCGGCTTTAGCTAGAGTGTCGTCGTGGTGAAACCCGTCTCGTCACAGCGGTTGACGGTTGGCCACCAGAGTTAATATGACATAACGTCGTACCTACCCCTCAGAGGTCGGTCTCCGAGGGTCGGCTCTCGGAGGTCGGCGTCACCGTGCGTCTTAGCGCGGCTAAGACTTGTCTTTCGTAGACCATCGCTCGGGAGTCGGACCGCGCATTCGTGCGCCATCGTTCGATCCCTAAACTCTTCAGAGTCTTGGCCCACGTGTACGAGTCGTCAAGTATCCGAGATATATGATCCTGACAACTGTAACCTCAGCACCAATCTCGATCACAATCGTTTCTGGGTACATGATGATCGGGTCTCCGAATTCCCAGTGCAACTTGTCGGCGTTCTGACCATCGGTATAGTAAATATACGATCGCGAGGAAGGTGTGCTTCGGATTCGATGTGGCCTAGTCTAAGGAAGACTTAAGGAGATTTTACCTGGTTCGGGCCAACTCGAGCGGTGTAATACCCTACGTCCAGAGAGTGGATTATCTCAATGATAATGTTACAAAGGCGGGATTCTCTCTTCGCGAGAGGATCCAGAACGTGGGCGAGTGAGGGTGCTTGCTCGAAAGGATGCAAGGACCTTGGGCTCTAACGGAGCTCGTGGATTTGTCTCTCGTGTGTTCGGGACTGTTTTGAGGTTGTCTTGTTCTATTATGTTGTGATGTGGTTCGTTGCCCGTGGTTCCTATCGCTCCCCGGGTCCTCTTTATATAGAGGGGGCCCGGGGTTACAAATGGCGGGTCCTACGCGATCCTGTCGTCTCGCCGACAGACGGGCCCTTCTGCTGTTGTCGCCATCATTTCGCTTCGTCCAGGCGCGATCGTAACCCGTCGCGTCATGCGCAGCGGCGGGCACTGTGGCCCTTGTCCGACGCCGCTGTTCCGGCTACAGTGCTGTCACGTCTTGTCCAGTAGCCGTTGCAGCTTTCTGCTGGAGTGTCGTCGTGCTGAATCTCACCCCGTCCCGTCAGAACAGATGACAGTTGGCCAGCAGAGTAAATGTACCATAACGCGGGACCTACTCCTCAAGGGTCACTCTCCGAGGGTCGGCTTTTGGAGGCTGGAGTCTCTGTGTCTTAGCGCGGCTAAGGCTTGGCTGTCGTAGATTGCCGCCTGAGGGGTCGGATCCCATGGTCGCCCGACCCCTAACTCAGGGTCTTACGTGCTCGAGCACAGACTGTCAGGTACCCGGGGTACGTGATCTCGACAGTAGCTCCCGAGCCTGACGCTGTTTGCGACCTCTGGTTGAGGCGGCGTCGGGCTGGTCGTTCCCGAGGTTCGTTGTGCTCCTACGAGGGCCCGCGAGCGCGCCCGTAGGGCGTAGCCCCTGAGTCCTCGAGCGATCTGGAGGGTCAGTCGCGGGCTGAAACGTCGCACGGACCATGATTCGTCGATGGTCGATGGAAGGAAGCGGAAGGCCAGGGTAGGGTTCCTGGACTACTTGTCCACCGCCGCTGAAGAATCGGACCCTTTCAAGGGTCTGAGCTCCTTCTTCGAGGAGCAGCAGGAGCAGGGGTCGACCGCGAAGAGGTCGAGGGTCGACCCCTTAGAGGCGGTGGCCGTCAGCTCCGGGAGTCCCGTGGACTCCCCACCTCGTGCGGCCGAGGTGACCGTGGTGGAGCCGGCACGAGCCATGCCCATAGTCGCCTCTCCGTCGGGGGGCCAGACTTCGCGCCGTTCAACCATCCAGATCCGGCGTCGGTCGGTGAGGTAAGGCTTTTGCTGCTTTATCTTCGTATCTCGTTCGTCGGCTAATTGCTTTGCGAATAGGGGTCCGAC
>BCLG01000695.1:38246-51815 GCA_001602295.1 Zoysia matrella | reverse complement strand
TCGGCGCCATCTACGACGAGGCTCACTTCGTCGAGTGCCGGGTAAGCTTGAGTCCGGCTTTCAGCTTCTGACTTTTGCGAATTTCGGGCTGATAATCTTCTGTAGGACAACTTGTACGCGGTCCTGGGTCGACCCCCACGCGGGTTTGCCGCCCAAGCCGAGGTCGACGCCCTCAAGGAGGAGCGGGCGAAGGCGCGGGCCGAGTCGAGAGAGGCCGCAGCTGACTAGAAGTCGCAGCTCCTTGCTGCACCAGAGTCGGCTCGTGTCGCCCTTGAGGAGGCGAATAAGGCGCGCGCCGAGGCGGCGGCGTCTGAGGCTCAGGCCACCCGGACCGCGGCGGCCCTCGAGCAGGCCAATCGCACGGTCGTTGGTAAGTCGTTGTGTGTCCTTCCGATCCTTGGGATCGGGTTTTGACTCGTGCTGTTGCAGGGCTTCGTCGCCAAGCAGCAGAGCACGAGACCGAGATGCGGCGCCTCGGGCTCCTCCACCAGCACGCCGAGGGGGCCCGCTTGACCCTGGAGCAGACGCTCCGCATGACGACGGAGTAGCACGACCGTGCCTTCGAGCAGGTCGACCTCCTGAAGTCGGAGCGGGTGGTGCTCCAGTCCGAGGTTGAGCAGGCGGCGGCGGACCTTGGCCGGACGCTTGATGAGGCCGCTAAGGTCCACGAGGAGCTTTCGGCGGCCGGACGCTTGATGAGGCCGCTAAGGTCCACGAGGAGCTTTCGGCGGCCCAAATCCGAAACGAGCGCCTTCAGAGGAGCTCGACCGGGCGGGGCGGGCCGTCGAGGCCGCCGAAAAAGAGCGGGACGGTAAGGGCCGGCCCCTCCCTATTCGCTCTAGCTTTGTCTTCGGTTCTCAGCTGACGGTTTGGAATGCAGGGTTAGCAGACGAGGTTCAGACCCTGAGGTCAGCGGGTCTGAACATCATTGGGAAGTTGTACTCCGGAGTGCCGAACTCCGTCCCGACGGGGGTCGTCGCGCACGCTCTGCAACAGCTCTCGGAGGTCGTCTCTGACGTTGTGATAAGGGCGCTGGAGGACGGGTCCTCGACAGCTTTAGCCCTGGTCCGCTCCTATTATCCAGATGCAGACCTCGGCAGGGTCGTCGAGGGCTTCGCATCGGGCTATTCAGATGAGCAGCTGGACGCGATCTCGGTGGAGACGCTGGAGCCGGGGGCGAAAGCCGTCACCGACTTCAAGATGGAGGACTTCCTGCCCGAGCGATTCGACCTGTTTCCCTATGTATAGGTCCGAATATGTAAAAAGTGCATTGTATTAATAAAAAATATCGTTCAAAGAATATCGTTCGAGAAACTTTTTGTGAGTTTGAATGTGAATTTTTGACCCCCCCTTCGCATGCTGCGACTGTTTTTCGCGCCCCCTTCGTCGTCAATCAAACGAATGGGCCGAATATAGCTCGTAGGGTCGGGCGTTGAGCTCGATACAGCCGTAGAGCGTCATCGGCTCCCGATTCGTAGATAGTATAGCCACGGAAAGGCTTCGAACGAAAAACGCACGCGAAGTTTGTCGTTTGAGGGTCACCCGCGAGCTCGGTGCGGGTCGGGGATCCGACCCCACCCCCGAGGAAACAAGAAGGCGAAAAGACGTAGCGAGTTAACGGGGATCGGCGCCCCGGCGCAAAAAAATCGATGAATGATGGATGAAAAACGAGGTCGATCGTTTCGACGCTTGAGAGGGTGGAGGTAAGTAGCCCCCGGGTGCGGGGTGTGGCCGGAACGGCCACGACTCGCAGCCCGAAAACGAAAAAGTGAGAGCAAAGTCAGGAGAACTTAGCTGTTTTTATTAAGTGTATAACCGTCGGAGGTTCTCGATATTCCATGCGTTCGCGAGTTCCCGACCGTCTTCGGTTGCTAGCTTGTAAGCACCGGGTCTTAGGACGCGCTTGATTACAAAGGGACCCTCCCAGAGAGGCGACAGCTTGTGCTGGTCAGTCTTCGTTTGCACCCTTCTCAGCACAATGTCTCCTGTGTTTAGCGCTCGACCTCTGACGCACCGAGCGTACAGTCGCCGTAGACTCTGCTGGTACTTGGCGGAGCGCAGGAGAGCGACTTCGCGCGCTTCTTGCAGCTGGTCGAGGCTGTCCTACAGCGCGACCTGCGATCTTTCCTCGTCGTAACTTCGAACTCGTGGAGAGTCGTAGTCGAGGTCGGTCGGTAGGATCGCTTCTGCTCTGAACATCATGAAGAACGGTGTGAACCCGGTGGTTCTGTTGGAGGTCGTTTGCAGACCCCAGAGGACCGACGGGAGTTCGCTCACCCATCATTCAGCTGCCTGCCTGACGGAATCGTAAAACCGTGGCTTCACGCCTTGAAGTATCATCCCGTTGGCCCGTTCGACCTGTCCATTCGTCTTTGGGTACGCCACGGAGGCGAAGTTCAGGTGAATGTGATACTCGTCGCAAAATTCTCGGAATTGCTGACCGGTGAACTGCGTGCAGTTATCGGTGATTATAGTGTTCGGGACCCCAAATCGACAGATGATGTTACGAATGAACCCGACCGCCCGGGTTGAAGTGATGTTGGGCACCGGCTCGACCTCAATCCACTTAGTGAACTTGTTGACGGCGACGAAGAGATGGGTGAAACCGCCGGGTGCTCTCTTGAATGGTCCGAGAATGTCGAGTCCCCAGACAGCGAAGGGCCAGACGATCGGGATCGTCTGGAGCTCCTAGGCCGGCAGGTGCGCCTGCCGGGCGTAGAACTGGCAGCCTTGGCAAGCTCGGACGAGCTTTTGGGCGTCAGCCACAGCCGTCGACCAGTAGAAGCCTTGTCGAAAGGCTTTGCCGACGAGGGTTCTGGGTCCGACATGATGACCACAGATGTCTGAGTGGATGTCGTCGAGCAGGTGCATGCCCTGCTCCTGAGGGATGCAACGCTGCAGTATACCACTCGTGCTTCGCTTTTAGAGCTCGCCGTCCGAGATGACGTAGGCCTTGGCCTGTCGCATCACCTTCCTGGCTCCGTTGGCGTCGGTCGGGAGAGTGCTGTGCTGAAGGTAAACGAAGATATCGTGGGACCAGTCGGGGGCGAGCGTCATGATCTCTGCCCCTGGTCCAGGGGCCGGCTCGCCGCTTGATCCCTCGATGGGTGGCCCTTTCACGACCCTGATAGAGGGTTTGGTGAGGACATCGAGGAAGACACCGTCGGGGATCGGCTCACGCTCCGAGCCCATCTTGACGAGGGCATCGGCGGCTTCGTTGTCCCGACGTAGAACGTGATGAAGTTCGAGCCCGTCGAACTTGTCTTCGAGCTTGTGGACCTCTTGACAGTAGGCTTCTATCTTCGGGTCTCGGCAGCTGAAAGTCTTCATGACTTGACTGACGATCAGCTCGGAGTCGCCCTTGATGTAGAGGCGCTGAACGTCGAGGGTGGTGGCCATTCGCAGGCCGTGGAGGAGCGCTTCGTACTCAGCCGCGTTGTTGAAGGCGCGAAACTGCAACTGCAACACGTAGCGGAACTTGTCTCCCTTCGGGGAGATCAGGACGACCCCAACCCCCGCGCCTTTGAGCATGCAGGAGCCGTCGAAGTACATTGTCCAGTACTCGACGCTGCTTGCCGGGAGCCGACGGTTCCTGAGCCTCGGTCAATTCGGCGATGAAGTCAGCTAGGGCCTGGGACTTGATGGCCTGCCGAGGGACGAAAGCGACGTCGAGCCCCCGGAGTTCTATGGCCCACGTGGCGATGCGCTCGACCGTGTCCTTGCCACCGACGGTCTCTCCGAGCGGGAAGCTGGTGACAACGCGGATGGAGTGGCTCGTGAAGTAGTGTCGTAGCTTGCGGCTTGTGATGAGGACGGCGTAGATCAGCTTCTCCACCTGGGTGTACCGAGTCTTAGCGTCAGCCAACACCTCACTGACGAAGTAGACAAGCTGCTGAACAGACAGAGCCCGACCCTCTTCGCTTCGCTCGACGACGAGGACAATGCTGACGACTTTTGAGGTCGCCGCAATATAGAGGAGAAGGGTCTCTCCTGGGGTCGGGGACGTGAGGATCGGTAGTGATGAGAGCAGGGTTTTGAGCCGGTCGAAGGCTTCCTGGGCCTCGGTGGTCCAGATGAACCGTTCTGCTTTTCGCAGCAGCCGGTAGAAGGGCATCGCCTTTTCGTCGAGCCTTGAGATAAAGCGGCTGAGGGCCGCCAAGCATCCGGTCAACTTCTGTACGCCTTTGACGTTGCTGATGGGCTCGAGGTTGAGGATCGCGGAGATCTTCTTGGAGTTTGCTTCAATCCCCCGCTCGGAGATGACGAAGTTGAGCAGCATGCCCGAGGGACCTTGAAAATACATTTTTCGGGGTTCAGCTTGATTCGATAGCGCCGGAGGTTCGCGAACGTCTCCTCCAGATCCTGGACGAGGTCGGAGGTCCGCCGAGTCTTGATGACGAAGTCGTCGACGTAGACCTCCAGATTCCGACCCAGCTGGTCGTGTAAGCACTTCTGCATGCAGCGCTGATACGTGACGCCGGCGTTCTTGAGCCCAAATGGCATTGTGACGTAGCAGAAGGATCTGAAGGGCGTGATGAAGGACGTGGCCGGCCGGTCGGACTCGCGCATGGAAATCTGGTGATACCCAGAGTATGCGTCGAGAAAACTCAAGGTTTCGCACCCGACAGTCGAGTCCACCACTTGATCAATGCGCGAGAGAGGGAAGGAGTCTTTCGGGAAGGCTTTGTTGAGACTCGTGTAGTCAACGCACATCCTCCATTGTTCGGTCATATTTTTCACCATTACAGGATTGGCTGACCACTCGAGGTGGTAGACCTCTTGAATAAACTTAGCATCAAGGAGCTTCGTCAATTCTTCCCCAATGGCTCGGCGCTTCTCGTCGTCAAAACGTCAGAGTCGCTGTTTGACAGGCCGAGGGCCCGTGATGATTTCGAGGGAGTGCTCGGCGACTACTCTCGGGATGCCGGTGCCCAGGCGAAGACGTCCTGATTCCAGGTGAGAAAGTCGACGAGCGCGCTTTCATATTCGCTGGAGAGCGCTGTCCTGACCCTGGCCTTCTGGGAGGGGTTGGCGGGGTCGAGAGCCACCACCATGGAATCGTCGGCAGGCTTGAAGGATGCCGACGATGCGGGTCTGGAGTGGAGCGTTGGGTCCGACCCCTTTGCTTTGCGGATCTCATCCAGCTGGGCCAGGCCTGATTTGGCTGCGGCCAGCTCGAAGCTTTCCTGCTCACACGTCAGAGTGTGTTGGAAGCGCGATGAGACTGTGATGATGCCCCCTCGGTCCGGGCATCTTCAGCTTCAGGTAGACATAGTTAGGGATAGCTATGAACTTCGCGTAGCATGGCCGGCCCAAGATGGCGTGGTAGACGCCGGTGAAGTCCACCACCTCGAAGGTGAGCGACTCGGTCCGAAAATTACTCCGGTCACCGAACATGACTGGGAGCGTGGTGTGTCCGAGGGGCGTTGCGTAACCTCCGGGAACGACTCCATGAAACGGAGCGTGGGTTGGGTAATGGTCAGCCTCCGTCAGCTTCATTGCCCGGAAGGTGTCAGTGTAGAGGATGTTGAGGGCACTTCCTCCATCCATAAACACATTCGATAGGCGCACGGAGCTGACGATGGGGTCGAGCACCAGCGGGAGGTGCCCGGGCTGCGGGACGTGATCCGGATGATCAGCTCGATCGAAGGTGATCGGTGCCTCGGACCACTTGAGGTAGCGGTGAACCCTGGGGTCGGCGGCGTTGACCGCGCGCCAGGTTCTCTTCTGGCGGCCGCGAGATTCGCAATAGGCTGCGGGGCCGCCAAAGATCGTGAGGCAGTCCTTCGGCTCGGGGAAGGCTGCGCCGACGTCTTCCTCGTCCCCCTTGGCCTGGGGGTCGAGCTTGGCCGTTGAGGAGTCAGACTGGAATCCGCTCCTGAAGAACCTCCTTGTCAGGTGGCAATTACGGAGGGTGTGCTTGACCGGCACGGAGTGGTTGGGACAGGGCTGGTCGAGCATCTTCTCGAAGTGGCCATCGTGGTTGGTCGGATTCTTAGTTGGGGGTCGGGTCGGATGGTCCGCGGCGGCTACGAAGTCGTCATCGTGGCGCCGACCCTTGCCCTTCTTGCGGCTCGAGCTGCCGCCACCCCGCTCGTTGCGGCGGTCGGCGGACCGGTCAGAGGGGCGGTCCCCCCGACGGTCGACTCCCGACCTCTCGTCCTTCATCCGACCTCGTTCGAAGTTGGCCTGCACGGCTTCTTCTCCGGTGGCGAATGTTGTGGCGATGTCGAGGAGGTCTCGGGCCGTCCGAGGGCTCCTCCGGCCCAACTTGTGGACGAGCGCCTTGGACGTCGTGCCGCAGGTGAAGGCGTTGATGACGTCGGCGTCGCTGACATTGGGAAGCTCGTTGCGCTTTCGCGAAAAGCGCTGGCTGTAGTCCCGAAGCGACTCGTCAGGCTCTTGCTTACAATTTTTGAGGTCTCAGGAGTTACCTGGGCGTGTGTAAGTCCCTTGGAAGTTGCCGACGAAGATTCGGCGCAGGTCACTCCAGTCTTGGATGCAGCCCTCGGGGAGGTGTTCGAGCCACCCTCGGGCCGTCGGTGAGGAAGAGCGGCAAGTACTGGATGGCGAACAGGTCATCCGCTCCTTCGATCCTGCAGGCGGGGTGGTAGTCCTCGAGCCAGTGGACGGGGTTCGTCTCTCCGTTGTAACGGTCAATGGCGGTCGGGGCGCGAAATCTCTGCGAGAATTTTGCGTGCCGGATGAGCGATTTGAATGCTCTAGGTCCGACCCCATCAGGACTCGGGCTCCTGGAGTCGAGGGAGCCGTGTCGGTAGTAGCGGTTGTGGGAGCGTCTCCGTCGAGACTCGACGCGGAGCTCACTCCTCGCCTGCCGTCTGGCGTCGATGGTGCCGCAGGCGTCGCGGTTGGGGCCGAGTCGTGGGAGGACCGACCCTACGTAGTGTCGAGGATTTCGTTCCTCGACTCGGCTGTCATGCGCCGAGCTTCGCCGATCTTGGGACCGGCGGTTGCTTCTCGTCTCCGACGGCTGGGGCTGGAGGGACGCTTCTGGTTGTTAAAGCGCGCTGCCGAGGTAGAAGCGTACGCGGTCATACACTTCCCTCAGTGCTGGCTCCTCGGGAGCAACGGTCTCGTTGAGGATGCACGCTGCCGCCGCGAGCTTCTCGAGTGGGGTGTCGAAGGTCGGCGGCCCTCCAGCTGCGAGCTGCTGGTAGGTGGACCGTCCTCGGGCCCGTGCCGCATAGCTGGGCCCGGCTGCAACCTTGCCCCTAGGCTCGGGGATGCCAGTGCGTCTCGGGGGCGGCCAGACTTGGCCGACGGCGTCCACCGCGGGACGCAGGGACAAGTTGGCACCCGACGGCGTGTTGCCAGGGGTCGCCGGTTCCGTGCCCTTCGGGGCGTGGAGAGTGAGGCACTCCCTTGACGGGTCGTGCCCTAAAGTGAGTTGGCTCCGACGCCACCGAGTCAGACGCCTCTTGCACGGAGCTTTGAGGCGCAGCTCGCCGCCTTCGTTTGCGATGAAGTTCAGGCTCCCGAAGCGAAAAGTCTGTCCAGAGGCGAAGGTGGGGACTTGCCACAACCGGCCATCTTTAAAGACAGCGACCGTGAGTCCCCGAAGTGGAGGCGGGACACCGAAATGTCTTCCATGACAGCAAAGTAGGAAGCCATCGAAAAACCGAAGTGAAAATACATCAAAAGAGAAGTGACCCCCTACCTGGCGCGCCAACTGTCGGCGTTCTGACCACCGGCACAGTAAATATATGATCGCAGGGGAAATGTGTATTCGGATTCGATGTGGTTTAGTCTAAGAAAGACTAAAGAGATTTTACCTAGTTCGGACCACCTCGAGCGGTGTAATACCTACGTCCAAGGAGCGAATTATCTCGATAATAATGTTACAAAGACGGGATTCTCTCTTCGCGAGAGGATCCAGAACGTGGACGAGTGGGGGTGCTTGCTCGAAAGGATGCAAGGACCCTTGGCTCTAACGGAGCTCGTGGATTTGTCTCTCGTGTGTTCGGGATTGTTTTGAGGTTGTCTTGTTCTGTTCTGTTATGATGTGGTTCGTTGCCCGTTGTTCCTATCGCTCCTCGGATCCTCTTTATATAGAGGGGGCCCAGGGTTACAAATGGCGGGTCCTACGCGATCCTGCCGTCTTGTCGACAGACGGACCCTTCTGCTGTTGTCGCTATCATTTCGCTTCGTTCAGGCGTGGTCATGACCCGTCGTGTCGTGCGCAGCGACAGACACTGTGGCGCTTGTCCAACGCCGCTGTGCCGGCTACAGTGCTGTCACGTCTTGTCCAGCAGTCGTGGTGAATCTCACCCTGTCCCGTCAGGACGGATAGCAGTTGACCAGCAGAGTAAATATACTATAACGCGACACCTACTTTGAAGATCGCTCCTCGAGGGTCGGCTTTTGGAGGCCGGAGTCTCCGTGTCTTAGCGCGGTTAAAACTTGGCTGTTGTAAATTGCCGCTGAGAGATCGAATCTCGTAGTCGTCCGACCCCTAATTCAAAGTCTTATATGCTCGAGCACAGATTGTCAGGTAACGGAGATACATCATCCCGACACAACTCTTGCCGGTCTGGCGTCAGCTGCACGCAGCTGTTAGGCGTGGTGCAAGCCGGTTGACGTCAGGAGCTGCAGGCCTGATAAATTCTTGGTGGTCTGGCCATAGGACACGAAGGGCAAGGACAAGCAAACCAAGGGACGGCGACGTGGCCGCCTGCCAGCCACCCTAGAAATGGTGGTTAGCTGCATGTGTCTCGATGGAACCGTGCTGGAGAAATCTCAGATTCCATTCTTTGCGTTGCCAGGACAGGACCTGATGTCAATGCACAGAGGAGAAAAGTCTCTAGCTTGCTGACACAGTGTCAAATTCTATCCTTTCATATGCGACCAAGAGAACAGAGCCAACACATGCCTCATATACAACTAATTCCTGGTTCTCTGAATCTCAGGTCTGAACCACGAGGAGACAAGGGGAAGTGCAGTCCAAGCAATGAGGCGATCTGCAGGATCAACATTTTCAGATCCCAGCTGTGACTTCTGAGTTACATCTGGTCCAGAGCCAGAAATCTTGGAGCAGATGCAGTATCATCAGTTATGGAAATTACTCCATAGTGAATTAGTGAGACGTCTTGTTCTGGAAACTGGATTCTGGAACTAGCCGCCTGTGGTGCGGAAAAGGTTGAACAATGAAGTTTGACATGGAGTCTTCTGACAGCTCCCCTATCTAAGCAGATCCATTCTTCACATTATATTTCTGCAACGATTAGATCACTTCACTTAATACCTGGCGATGCTAGCACGCCCGCGAAACATCATCGCAACGATCAAATGAACACAAACAAGAACCGCATTAGCAACTAGTCGAATTGAAATCAATTAACAAGTCAATCAGTTATCCACTTATATATGCTCCTGCATATATAAACGTTCGCCGTATCCAGCGGCCTAGCTAGCTGGTGTGTCTCTGAGCTCCGAACTCCGAAGAGGCCAAGCTACGCCGAACCTACTAGGAATATCCATCCGTCCATCAACGGTTCGCCATGCGCGCTTTTGACTCGTCACCTACGCGCACAAACCAAGAACCAAATTATTCAGTTCATCCGTCCATTAGCTGTTCATTGATTCAAACAGTGCGTCGCAACACGCAGAAGAGAACGAAAAGCGGATGTGAATGGCGGCCCGCGTCGATTGTTAATGTGTTTGACTTTCGAGTGCAGTCCGGCTTTTAATTAAATGAATTAGTATTAGTAACTTAAAAAAAAAGGAGCTGGATTTCTGCTCTACGGGCGCTTTACAACTTATCAAATATATCAGTAACTTAAAAAAAAATTAGAACGGCAGAAGAAAAAACTGTGGAACTGATCTTCCAGCATTACAAAATGACACGCAAGAGGTATCATAGCTCGTTGTCCATCTTTGGACAGAATGTGTTCACCCAACCCTTAGCATTATGCGTAGAACTGGGCTAGCATCAATTCTAATGTGAAACTAATCCAATTTCTCGCAAATGGGGCATCTGTTATCGTAAAACATCTTTCCAGGAACATATTCACACGTGCACACCTGACCATTCCATTGCCGCCAACCGGGAGAAAAGAATATCCAGACTACAGGATCGTGGAAGAGGCGATACACTGATATATACATGAAAAAACTCCCTATAGAAACTCTCATTCTTATAAGCTATTTACAACCTGAAAAAAGGAATATCCCTACTTGAGTCCGTTACCACTCCTAGGGCACAATTTCGTAGGAAAAAGGGATAACTGTGTCCAGCCTTGAACGATGCCTATTACTGGCACATCGAACATGTGCCAGCTAGATGTAATGAGTCAAAACTTATTTACATTATATAGTCCAACAGTCCCATCATCCATCAAGATGATACTCCTACAATACATATCAACTGTTTTGAACGGAAGGCAAATGACAGCTCCAGGACAAACATTCCTGAAACAGGAAACAGAAATCTCAGATATTACAAATCATTTTTATAATTTATTACTCCCTCTGTCCCAAAATAAGTGGCGTTTTTTACTTTTGAAATCATCGTTTGACCATTCATCTTATTCAAAAAATTTACAAAAATGCAAAAATAAACAAATCAAGCTTAAAGTCCTTCTAATAATGAATCATTTTACAATAAAATAAATAAAATTTTCACAAATTTTTGAATAAAACGAATGGTCAAAGGAAAACGTTTGAAAATCTAAAAAGATACTTATTTTGGAACGGAGGGAGTATACAGGGAGCACAATAAACGCAAGAAACACCACCAACTCACATTAACACGCTCTGGAGCTTCGGCAAAGAAAATTTCTTCCATGAAGTAATTAAAACTACATGCCAGCACGATATTTGCAACATGCATGTGTACTCAGGTTTGACCTCTGCCTTTGTAAAAAAGATAATCACTAAACTGGATGTGGGAACTTTTGCAGCCACCTTCTCCATGGCTTGTGAACTATTTCACATTCATTGCAGCGGCCATTTTCCTCAACCTTTGAGATATGTCAGTGAAGGAAGGTCTGTCAGCTGGATCACTAGACCAGCAGCTTTGCATTAACCCTTTCCACTCAGGATCACACCATGAAGGGATCTGGGGACGCAGAGAGTCGTTTACAATGCCCCCTAGAAAAGGACATGATAAATAAAATCATTGCAGTTAAATTTACCAGCAACAATAGATTCATAAGCACAACATAAATCAGCAAATCTGTAATGAATATGAGACGGTAGAATAGCCCAAGCAGCTGCCAGTTACCATTTCCAGGTTCAGCACCACAAAGAACAAAATGACAACAGACTAGCCTTGTACTAAGGTTCACTATCAAAATATAATGTATCCTGGCTTTATCACTGGAAGACACCAGGGGACTCACATTTGACTGAATTTTTATTAGAGCGGTTTAAATAAGTCCTTCAGAATTCAAATTTCATTCAACATCTTTTCACGGTTCTGAAGTTCCACTAGTAGTATTCTACTCCCTCCGGTTTTAAAATATTGACACCATTGACTTCTAACATCAACTTTGACCATTTGTCTTATTAAAAGCAGTCTGATAAATAGAATATATTTTGTTATAATTTACTTTACCATTTGATATTTGGAATATGATTAATAATTTAACATATTTGAATACATTTTTTGAATAAGAAGAATGGTCAAAGTTGATGTTAAAAATTAACGTTGTCAATAATTTAAAACCAGAGGGAGTACATTACTATAGAAAACTTTCGGCATTACCAATAATTTCAGCAGCACGAATGTCAGAGTATGGCTCTTCCCCAGTAAGCAGCTCCCACATGACAATATCAAATGAATAGACATCAATCTACAGAGCACATAAAATTGGCTTTTGTCAGAATACAGAAAAGCTGAATCATCTTTTGCAGTTCAAACAAATTATGATGTATTAAAAGGTGCCTAACTGCTCATAAGACAGCATTTACCTTTTCTGACACCATGTTACTTTTCCCACTCAGAAGCTCTGGTGCCATCCATGGTAAGGTTCCTCTAACGCCACCACATACCAAAGTATGTTGTTTGACTTCTGACAGTCCGAGATCACCGATCTGATTAGAAAGTATTAAGAAGGGGGAAGTCAGGCAAAGATACTCATGATGGCACAAGAGTTCCCATTTGGGGGGGGGGGGGGGGGGGGAGTAATTGTAGGTATTGGTGATTAAACCATGCAGATTGGTCGCTGAGGGTCCCTCATGTTCACCAGTAGATTCTCACACTTGAGGTCAAAATGGACTATATTCTTCCCATGCAAATACTCCATGCCAAATGCAGCATCCATGGCTAATATTACTCTCTTGCGGCGATCAATTGTCCTGCAAAATTGTTTTTTTGAAGTTGTACTGGAATAGAGAGATCAAAACCTTTTGATTGTTTAATTTAATCAATACCTGTCCTTTTTCCTCAAGAACTGTTTCAAAGATCCATTCACCATAAACTCAGTAACAGTTGCTAAGCTTCCATCTGGACCATCACGGACCACCCCATAGAATGAAACCACATTTGGATGCTGAAGTGAGCTCAGGATCAGGGCTTCTTTCCAGAAATCCGCAATCTGTAAAATCAGATAAATCTGTACTAGAATCATTTTGCACAAAATAAAAAATTCAAATTTATTTGTCTTTATCCAGTTGGATAGTTCAAATCCGAAAATACTAAGTGATTGTGAGAAATCTATACTTTCCAAGATGATTTTAAACATTCAAAAGTATGAATCCTAAGTAGAAGTAACTAATAAGAAAATTAAACCTACCAAACGCTCTCTTTCAGAGGGTTTTCCATCAAAGCAACTGGCTTTTATTCTTTTAATTGCAACATCACATCCCCTCCATTTACCATGAAAGACCGCCCCATAAGTGCCTGAACCCAGTTCTTTAATTTCCTCCAGATCATCATTTTTAATTGTCTGCATGAACAATGCACAGTAAAATGGGAAATAAGGTATAAATTTGGTGAAGCACTACAGAAGTACAGAGTACATATGACGAGGTCAGCAAAAAGACCTGTAGTCCTTTAGATAAAGCTTCAGCTTCAGCAGTTGTAGACTCAATTTTGGAACTTTTATGCTGTTGAGAGCTACCATGCACATGAGAATCCTGATTTGCACCATTATTCTGAAGAACAAAAGAAATTTAATTGAAGAATATGATTCAGAAGTTAATATGCTTGACATTAAATCATTACTTACACCAGCAGTCACTTCATCCACTTTCTTCCCATTGTCCTCATCATCAGGAACAGGTGAAACAACAGCATTGGCATTCAGTTGGGCCATCGGTGTCTTAGCAGCATCTTCCGGTGCAGCCTTTTTGACAGAGGCAATCAACTCAGGAAGGAAATTCAACCTGTCCTCTGAAATATCTCCACATTCCTGCATTGCTGAAGCCCCAGCCTCATTCTGCTTTATTTTGCTTTCATGTTCAGTTGGTGTCCCCTGCTTAAGATTACCTTCATGTACAGCTCCAACACGTTGGTGCAATGTACTTTGTTCATTCACATCAGGTGAATGAGTTGTCTCATTCACATTTCTGGTAAACCTTTCGTCATCCAATCCTTCAAGTTCCTTC
>BCLG01000695.1:10824-24765 GCA_001602295.1 Zoysia matrella | reverse complement strand
GCGGGGTGTCAGGCTGGGGGCGGCGCGGCGCGGCGCAGTTTCCAGGAGGGGTTTGGTTTTTTTTTAAAAGCTCCAAATTCAAATTAAACAAATTCGATAAATTTTGAAAAAGAAAATTCTACTCAAGCACTCGTCAAATTTCAAATTTTAATTTGAAATTTTCTCCTTTTTGAGTTTATGTTCATTTTGTGAGATTTTTCTACTAAAAATAAAGGAGAGTGTAGAAAAATAGAAAATTGTTTGAGTGTTATTTAAATTGAGATTTTTGAGGGTATCAGAGTGATTGTGCCGCTTGGCCCAGACTCCACAGACCACTACAGGGCCCTCTCGATCCATTCCATGCACCCGCAAGGATCTTCTGTTTACAAAGGAGCCTTTCGATCGTAGTTAATATAACTCTGCGGTCACTTACAAAGACATGAGTGATATGTACTATAGCCGTGGGCATCAACTTGTTATAATAATATTTTATGAAAATAGTTTTTTTTATTCTAAGTACTATTTCTATCCGTAAAAATAATTATTTTAAGTTTTAGTCAAAATCAAACTCCTTTAACTTTGATCATTAATAATAGAAAATTAATAATTTTTTATCATATATAAATCATGTTACTATATTCTTTATAAAATAGATTTTTATAATATGTAACTCTTTATATTAAAATTATTTAAATTTCTAAATATTATTAGTCAAAATTGATAGAATTTAACTTTGACTAAAGCTAAAAATGCTTATATTTACGGACGGAGGGAGTAATACCTTACTTCATTATGATCAACAGCAATTCCCATCGCAAGCCTATATATACTTTTTCTACTAAGTTTCAATTTGCTGAAATCATTGTCTGAAATACCAACAGTACATTCCATGACACGTGTGATACTCATGTCATTGTGTGCCTCCACAAGTCCACAGACGATCCGAGATACTCTCTTTTGGCGTGTGTCAGATCTCTTTGAACGCCTGCTTTTTCCAACGTTGCCTTGCCTACCTTTCCCCAGATTTGCTTGGTTACCCCCGAGAGATCAAACCGATCGATTCTTCATTGACAAAGTCGCGCTCGCGCGCGACGGCCTCCGCTCCACGCAGATAAACCGTCCACGGCCATTTTTTCACTGTGAGAAACTGCCGGCAAGCAGCCCCCTTGGACCCTTGGCCTTCGTCTTCCAAGTGACGCCGGGATCAGCACGAGCCTTCAGACTTTGGGACCTAACATCCATGACGATCCTGCAGGGGAAAGCCTCCCTTTTCTGTTATTATAAGCGCGTCGCAGATGTCGCATGGGCTGGACCGCCCATGGAGCACGTACGACTATCAGGATGCAAGGTTTGAAACAGCGTTGGCTCGGCAGTTACTGTTCTGAACAGGGCATTGACAATGGAAGCTAGGGCTAGCAGATTAGTCCACAGTCAAGCAGCTTTCTGCCTTTTCGCTTTATTTTTTATTACAAAAGATGGGAAAGAAGTCTAGCTAAGTAAAAAATACTAGAGAGGAGTTTCGTCACTGCTAAACCTAGCAAAGTTGTATACGGTGCAGGGAGTGAGATCATCTCTAGTGTGTGCAACTATATATGATCTGGATACGTGTCGTTGCACAGCGAAGCAACATCAGAAATTTCTACAGCAAGGCCTGTCGATCTGGTCACAGAATCCAGCCGCTGGATCGATCGCGTCACTCTCCGCGTTGAATGTAAGACGGAGCTCCATCTGCACGTCATATGTGTACAGTTCTTCCTCTCTTCTTACACACTCCTATTTAGAGCGACTAACAAGTGACATTTGATAAATAGGATATGATGGGTGGGTTTGAGAATGAAAAATGAATGAATGGTTGAGATTTAATGAGATGAGTGAATGAATGATCTAGATTTTTCTAAATATTGTTAAATCCCAATCCCAATCCTCTTGTACCGGATACCAAACGCCAAGGAATGTCCCAAGAAAAAGCAAAGGAATGTAAGGCATACATGCCCATGCATCATCAGACTAGTATACGGCCAACATCTTCAGTTTTCAGCTACAGATCGATGATCAGTTCATTCATTCGTATACTCTTTTATATTGACCATGTTCGATCTCCCCGTCCTCCATGCTGCCGTTCCTAGCTCCGATTTTTTTGCACCACCTAACGGCCTTGGAAAATTTGTTGAGCTATTACATGCTATATGTATATTTATCTATTTGAGTACCAGTACTCTGTTAGAGAGAATGATGCTCTCCTACCTCAACGGCGCAGGAGGCTCTGATCATATATAGAAGATGATTACATGGAGGATTACATGAGGCACAAAATGGTAGGAGACACAGCTCCAGAAACTAAATATATCATTGCTAAATATAGTTGTGCCCTTCTATGAATGGAAATTGCTTTCTATCTTTAACACCCCCCCTCAATCTGGACGGTGTGAAACTAAGTTCAGGTTGCGCCGAAGATTGCTGAACGCTGGAGCTGGTAAAGGCTTGGTCATGATGTCGGCAATCTGATCTTTGGAGGAGATGAAACGAACCTCCAATTGTTTTGATGCCACACGTTCCCTGACGAAGTGATAATCTACTTCAACATGTTTAGTTCGTCTATGAAAGATTGGATTGGCAGAGAGATAAGTCGCGCCAATGTTATCACACCATAAGCTTGGAGGCCGCTGTTGAGAAATGCCAAGTTCCCGTAGCAGCACTTGTGTCCATATAATCTCAGCCGTAGCATTTGCCACGGCCTTGTATTCCGCTTCCGTGCTCGATCGTGAGACGGTAGGCTGTTTGCGTGAGCTCCATGAGATAAGGTTGCCACCAAAATAAATTGCATAACCACCCGTGCTGCGCCTATCATCCGGATTACCAGCCCAATCCGCATCGGAGAAAGCACTGAGGAGAGATGACCCAGTCTTGGTGATGCTCAAGCCATAATCAGACGTGGCATGTAAGTAACGCAAAATGCGTTTTACTGCCGCCCAATGTGCAGTAGTTGGAGCTGAGAGAAACTGACAAACACGATTCACACAAAATGATATATCCGGTCGGGTGAATGAGAGGTATTGCAGGGTACCAACCACACTCCGGTAGCGGGTAGAATCTTCAGGAGAAAGAGCTTCACCATTAGCTAACATTAACTTGTCTGTAGGAAGCATTGGAGTGGAAACATGACTGGAGGAGGCCATGTTGGTGCGCTGCAAAATATCTTGAATATATTTGCGTTGAGTCAAGACCAACCCATTGGTGGTATGATGAACTTCAATGCCAAGAAAGTAACTCAGTGCACCAAGGTCTTTTACCGCAAAGTCAGCTTGTAACTGATCAAGTAGTCGATCACTAGCTGATGAAGAGGAGCTCACAATGATAATATCATCGACGTAGATGAGAATATACATTTGAATGCCACCTCTGTGAAAGATGAACAGAGAGACATCAGCCTTAGATGCAGAAAACCCCAACTGAAGTAGCTTGCCACTAAGACGAGAAAACCATGCTCGAGGAGCTTGTTTTAGCCCATAGAGGGACTTGTCCAGCTTGCAAAGATGATGAGGGCGATCTGAATCAACAAAACCAGGCGGCTGTTTCATATAAACATCCTCAGCAAGATGACCATGAAGAAAAGCATTCTGAATATCAATTTGGCGAAGTGACCAAGCTCGAGAGACAGCAAGAGACAGCAACAAACGAATGGTAGTGGGCTTGACAACAGGACTGAACGTATCATCATAATCAACACCATATTGTTGTTTGAACCCTTTTGCAACCAGTCGAGCTTTATAGCGATCAATGGAGCCATCAGCCTTGCGCTTCAATTTGAATATCCACTTGGAATCAATGACATTAAGACCAGCACGTGGTGGTACAAGATGCCAAGTTTTGTTCTTGAGAAGAGCCTGAAACTCCTCAGTCATTGCTGCACGCCAGAGGGGATGAGACTTGGCCTGAGTATAACATGTTGGCTCTTCATCGGAGGTGCGAACTGCTGAATAAGTCACCGTACCATCAGTGCGAACTTTGGGCTGCTTGATATTGTGACTCAGACGAGTGCCATATCGATGAGAAGGTGCTTCATGAACCACAGGATCTGATGGTACAATATCAGTAATAGGTTCGAGAGAACCGTCAGTCTGGTGATCACCTGTCTGATGTGAAGTAGACTGAGGTGAGCACGGTGTAGAGGCAGGCAGAGATGTCGAGACCGGATTCGCAGGAGGCACAGGTGCGTCAGCGTCTGAGTGAGGTAGTGAGCCCGAAGTCGTATCTTCAGGAGGTACAGGTGCTGACTCGTCTGATGGAGCAGCTTCTGAAGCTGAGTTCGCTGTAGCATGTCCTGGTGTGTCATCATCACATGGTGCTGCAACAAGAGGATTAGCAGGAAACAAACGCATATTGTTAGTGTTCAAAATAACACTGCTACTGTCCGAAGAAGTTTGGGGATGATCACTGGTGGTTTGGTGAGAAGGAGCAAAGGGAAATTTGGTCTCATCAAAGACAACATCACGAGAAATATATACGCGACCGGAATCCATGTCAAGGCATTTGTAACCTTTATGAAGAGAGCTATAGCCAAGAAAAACACACTCTTTGGATCGATAAGAAAGTTTATGTTTATTATACTGTCGTAAGTGAGGCCAACACGCACAACCGAAAATGCGAAGCATGGAGTAATTAGGTGGAGTTTTGAACAACCGTTCAAGAGGACATAGGTTATCAATAACACGAGTTGGCAGGCGGTTTATGAGATATGTAGCAGTGATAAACGCTTCGTCCCAAAATTTGAGTGGCAGGGAGGCATGAGCTAAGAGGGAGAGACCTGTTTCAACTATGTGACGATGTTTGCGCTCGGCCGAGCCATTTTGTTGATGGGTATGAGGACAAGATACTTGATGAGAAATACCGAGAGAGCGAAAAAATTTATTGTGAAGTTTTTGGTACTCGCCACCCCAATCGGATTGAACGCGTTTGATGTTAGTGTTAAGTAGACGTTCGACATGAGTTTGAAATTGTAAGAAGATTTGCTGGGCTTCGGTTCTATCATGCATCAAGTAAATCCAAGTGAACTTGCTATAGTCATCAATAAAACTTATGTAATAAGAGTATCCACCAACAGATTTCGGGGCAGGCCCCCAAACGTCCGAAAAAATGAGCTCCAAAGGAGAGGTCGTACGATGAATAGCAGTAGTATATGATAGTTGATGACTTTTACCTAATTGGCAAGCATTACAAACGGTGGAACTTAAATCTTTGGAACAAGGAAGATTATTGAGTCTGACAAGAGACCGAACGACTTGAGCAGAGGGGTGGCCGAACCGAGCATGCCACTGATCTGGAGACACCTTGACATGAAGAAGAGCTTGCTTAAAGGACGCGACGTCAGAGAGTTTGATAGGATAGAGGCCGGCTTCACATTTTCCTTCCAGAAGAACTTGCTTCGTTGCTATGTCCTTTATGAAAAAATGATAAGGGTAAAATTCAAAAAAGACATGATTATCACGAGCTAATTTATGAACGGAAAGAAGATGTTTGGCAATATCAGGGACATGAAGAACATTGTCTAGAGTTAGAGATTTAGTAGCAGTATTAATTGAACAAGAACCAATATGCAAAATTTGTAAACCTGTCCCGTTGCCGACTTGCACCGTTTCACCTCCGTGGTATTGCTCTCGAAGCGCCAGACGATCCAGGTCACTGGTTATATGATCCGTAGCACCGGTATCAGTATACCAGTTAGGATCAATCTTGTATGAAGTAGTTGTAGCAGCAGCAGCGAAGGGTTGATCTTCCTGGTAACGTGCATCCATGCGGTACCAGCATTTGATGGCGGTGTGACCTTCTTTACCGCAGATCTGACACTTCGGACGACCGTAGGATGGAGCAGATCCTCGACCACGTGCAGGGAACGGCGAAGAGCCGCTACTCCTGCCGCGCGAGGCTGGTGCACCACGACCACGCCCACGCGACGCACCTCCACGACCGGCAAAATTGGCAGTGGCACCAACATTGAGCCGGGTTTCAGCTTGGTTCATCGCCTGGCGAGATTCAAAAGCGAGGAGATGGGCGTAGACGTCGTCAAGAGAGAGAGCTTCAGTCTTCGTCGTCATGGAGGTGACAAACGAATCATAATCCGATCCAAGACCCGCCAGAAGATATGCAATAAGTTCATCATTACTAAGAGGTGCAGCAGCAGCAGTAAGTTCATGGGCGAGACCCTTGATCTTGCGAAAATAGTCAGTGGCAGACAGATCCCGTTTCTTCAGAGTGGCAAGATCAAGACGAACCTGAACAGCTCGGGCACGTACAGATGAGGAGAACATGCGTGCCAATATATCCCAGGCTTCTTTGGCGGTTTTGGCGATTACAACATCAAGGAGGAGATCTTCAGTCATGGAGGAGAGGAGGCCGCTCAGAAGTTGCTGATCTTGGTCACACCATCTCTCATAAGCCGGATTTGGAACTCGTTCGGCTCCTTCAGCACTCGACGAAGCTATGAGTTGTGGTGGCGCAGGCAGGGATCCATCTATGAATCCAATCAATTTGGTACTCCGAAGATAGGGAAGAAGCTGAGCGCGCCACAACATGTAATTTGATTTGTTGAGGCGAATGGTAACTGCGTGGTGGAGTGGGATTGGGGCAAAAGAAGTGGTGCTCGAGCTGGTCATGGTGGAAGACATGGTGGTGGAGGTGGAGGAGGAGGAGGAGGAAGAAGAAGTCATTTTGAAGAAACCTATGGCTCCGGTACCATGTTAGAGAGAATGATGCTCTCCTACCTCAACGGCGCAGGAGGCTCTGATCATATATAGAAGATGATTACATGGAGGATTACATGAGGCACAAAATGGTAGGAGACACAGCTCCAGAAACTAAATATATCATTGCTAAATATAGTTGTGCCCTTCTATGAATGGAAATTGCTTTCTATCTTTAACATACTCTACCCGTTAAAATATCGTTAACAAATGCATTGATATTCTTATCAATTCCAAGGTTGGCTGCATGTAACCATCATATTTTACAGTGACGTGCAACAACTCTTAACTAACTATGATCTTTGGATAGGGATACCTACAGCAACCATCCAATTGAATGGAATTTAGGAGTATCAAGGGTAAACGGTTTTGGAATTGAACGGCAACCTGATTAGTCTTCGGTCTCTACAAGTCTTTGAATTGGAAGCTCTAAATAGGTCCGTGACTCTGAAGCAAGAGATGATTGAGTACATGGAAGCAAGTGAGCCACCACCTTTCCCAAAAGGCAAATCTAATTTAATCCTGATCAAGTCCACAAGATAGATTAAATTAGCCCAAAGCAGGTTGGACTAAAATATGCTTAGGGTAGCAAGGAGAAGGGATCAGGAGAGTCATTTGGTATTTTCCTGATTGGCATTTCCTGCAAGGTCATATTCCCCATGGCCCCTTGCATTGCCCTGCCTGTCCTTGATCAGAAGCGGTCTCAAATCTTGGAGAGAGGAGGAAGGAGATGAGTACAAGGTTGGGGAAAAGGCAGTGGTAATAACTGGATATCTTTTTATCAGCCTCATTGGACTCTAGCATCTGATCGCATGCTGCATAGTACTTGACCTATAAGAGGCTGCACCCCAAAGCAAGGTACGTGGGGGCATGTAGCATGCTTGTTTATATTAAATTAGTTATAAGGTAGGTAAAATTAATCAATGTGGCGGTCTAATTGATTTGTGCCACCACAATGACATGGAAATTTCAACCTCATTTTACAGTGACGTAGCAAAAGTGTAGATTTGAATTCTGCCGGATCTAAAACGTATTCGCATCCGATCCTTCGTCGACGTGCATTCTGATCCAAACGACATCAGCACAACGATGCTATTTAACGTAGAGCTCGGTCTCGCCATGGCGCCACGCCCTCAGAACCTAGACGTTTGTGATGAAAAGGATATGCTGCTACCACCAGGGACCGGACAGCGCGGGGCCAAGCAAGTCTTGTCCAGTGCCATCTACGTTCAACGACGGGCAGGCAAGCTGACGGCTAAACTCCATTTCGTCACATCGATAAAAGATTGACAACTTTATATACCATCAATCACACACGCCCTGTCAATCAGTTTCACCAACCGGTTTGAAATCTCTCTCTCCCCGGCCGCTAGGGTTCTTCCATTCATGTGGTATCATTTGCGAATGATGGCGAGCTATGGTACGAGCGCTGCCATTTCACTGTCTGCGCACAGCGATGGATGACGGATTTGACCGACAAGATATTTCTTAGCGCTGGAAAGCTAGTCTCTCACTGACGCTAATTGCTTAAGCTTGAAGCACGTCTGTTTGACCAGTTGCTGGCAAGAACAAAAAACGGGATAAGCCAGCACTGGTATTGTAACCTCAGCATCGATCTCGATCACAATCGTTTCTGGGTACATGATGATCGGGTCTCCGAATTCCCAGTGCAACTCTTGCCGGTCTGGCGTCAGCTGCACGCAGCTGTTAGGCGTGGTGCAAGCCGGTTGACGTCAGGAGCTGCAGGCCTGATAAATTCTTGGTGGTCTGGCCATAGGACACGAAGGGCAAGGACAAGCAAACCAAGGGACGGCGAGGTGGCCGCCGGTGCCAGCCACCCTAGAAATGGTGGTTAGCTGCATGTGTCTCGATGGAACCGTGCTGGAGAAATCTCAGATTCCATTCGTTGCGTTGCCAGGACAGGACCTGATGTCAAAGCACAGAGGAGAAAAGTCTCTAGCTTGCTGCCACTGTCAAATTCTATCTTTTCATATGCGACCAAGAGAACAGAGCCAACACATGCCTCATATACAACTAATTCCTGGTTCTCTGAATCTCAGGTCTGAACCACGAGGAGACAAGGGGAACTGCAGTCCAAGCAATGAGGCGATCTTGGAGCAGATGCAGTATCATCAGTTATGGAAATTACTCCATAGTGAATTAGTGATACATCATGTTCTGGAAACTGGATTCTGGAACTAGCCACCTCCGGTGCGGAAAAGGTTGAACAATGAAGTTTGACATGGAGTCTTCTGACAGCTCCCCTATCTAAGCAGATCCATTCTTCACATTATATTTCTGCAACGATTAGATCACTTCACTTTATACCTGGTGATGCTAGCACGCCCGCGAAACATCATCGCAACGATCAAATGAACACAAACAAGAACCGCATTAGCAACTAGTCGAATTGAAATCAATTAACAAGTCAATCAGTTATCCACTTATATATGCTCCTGCGTTCGCTGTATCCAGCGGCCTAGCTAGCTGGTGTGTCTCTGAGCTCCAAACTCCGAAGAAGAGGCCAAGCTACGCCGAACCTACTAGGAATATCCATCCGTCCATCAACGGTTCGCCATGCGCGCTTTTGATTCGTCACCTACGCGCACAAACCAAGAACCAAATTATTCAGTTCATCCGTCCATTAGCTGTTCATTGATTCAAACAGTGCGTCGCAACACGCAGAAGAGAACGAAAACCGGATGCGAATGACGGCCCGCGTCGATTGTTAATGTGTTTGACTTTCGAGTGCAGTCCGGCTTTTAATTAAATGAATTAGTATTAGTAGGAGCTAATCGTGAGGTTTGGTGAACAAGTTGAAGTTTTTTTTTTTTGGGCGGGCCATTGTAGGCTAGGCTAATCAGTGAAGTGATGATCGGAGAGAAGAAAAGCATGCCTACCCTAAAGTGATCCACATGAACCATGCTTGTCCTAAAATAGCTGAGATGCTGACATTTGGTAATAGTTGATGATCATAAGGAAACAGCGAGTCCTCAACTGATGTCAACGTGTGACTGCAAGATTGAGAACGAGAGACGTAAGGAATGCCTAACAATAATGCAGAAAAAAGGCTGCAAGCTTAATTAGCTTACTGATATTGTTAGGGAAATAAATCTAATTTAAAATTATCTAAAAGTATTATCCTGACAGTAATAATTCAAGAACAAAGAGAGAACTAAGACAAATTACAGAAAAGAGAGAAAACACGGCTGCTATAGGCAGAGGACACAGGCCTACAGATTCAGGGAGTAGAGATAGCTGAGCATCCTTCCTCATCCTGAGAAAAAAAGGAGCTGGATTTCTGCTCTACGGGCTCTTTACAACGCATCAAATATATCAGTAACTAAAAAAAAATTAGAACGGCAGAAGAAAAAACTGTGGAACTGATCTTCCAGCATTACAAAATGACACGCAAGAGGTATCATAGCTCGTTGTCCATCTTTGGACAGAATGTGTTCACCCAACCCTTAGCATTATGCGGAGAACTGGGCTAGCATCAATTCTGCTGTGAAACTAATCCAATTTCTCGCAAATGGGGCATCTGTTATCGTAAAACATCTTTCCAGGAACATATTCACACGTGCACACCTGACCATTCCATCGCCGCCAACCGGGAGAAAAGAATATCCAGACTACAGGATCGTGGAAGAGGCGATACACTGATATATACATGAAAAAACTCCCTATAGAAACTCCCATTCTTATAAGCTATTTACAACCTGAAAAAAAGAATATCCCTACTTGAGTCCGTTACCTCTCCTAGGACACAATTTCGTAGGAAAAAGGGATAACTGTGTCCAGCCTTGAACGATCGAACATGTGCCAGCTAGATGTAATGAGTCAAAACTTATTTACATTATATAGTCCAACAGTCCCATCATCCATCAAGATGATACTCCTACAATACATATCAACTGTCTTGAACGGAAGGCAAATGACAGCTCCAGGACAAACATTCCTGAAACAGGAAACAGAAATGTCAGATATTACTAATCATTTTTATAATTTATTACTCCCTCCGTCTCAAAATAAGTGACGTTTTTTACTTTTGAAATCATCGTTTGACCATTCGTCTTATTCAAAAAATTTACGAAAATGCAAAAATAAACAAGTCAAGCTTAAAGTCCTTCTAATAATGGATCATTTTACAATAAAATAAATAAAATTTTCACAAATTTTTTGAATAAAACGAATGGTCAAAGGAAAATGTTTGAAAATCTAAAAAGATACTTATTTTGGAACGGAGGGAGTATACAGGGAGCACAATAAACGCAAGAAACACCACCAACTCACATTAACATGCTCTGGAGCTTCGGCAAAGAAAATTTCTTCCATGAAGTAATTAAAACTACATGCCAGCACGATATTTGCAACATGCATGCGTACTCAGGTTTGACCTCTGCCTTTGTAAAAAAGATAATCACTAAACTGGATGTGGGAACTTTTGCAGCCACCTTCTCCATGGCTTGTGAACTATTTCACATTCATTGCAGCGGCCATTTTCCTCAACCTTTGAGATATGTCAGTGAAGGAAGGTCTGTCAGCTGGATCACTAGACCAGCAGCTTTGCATTAACCCTTTCCACTCAGGATCACACCATGAAGGGATCTGGGGACGCAGAGAGTCGTTTACAATGCCCCCTAGAAAAGGACATGATAAATAAAATCATTGCAGTGACAAATTTACCAGCAACAATAGATTCATAAGCACAACATAAATCAGCAAATCTGTAATGAATATGAGACGGTAGAATAGCCCAAGCAGCTGCCAGTTACCATTTCCAGGTTGAGCACCACAAAGAACAAAATGACAACAGACTAGCCTTGTACTAAGGTTCACTATCAAAATATAATGTATCCTGGCTTTATCACTGGAAGACACCAGGGGACTCACATTTGACTGAATTTTTATTAGAGCGGTTTAAATAAGTCCTTCAGAATTCAAATTTCATTCAACATCTTTTCACGGTTCTGAAGTTCCACTAGGAGTATTCTACTCCCTCCGGTTTTAAAATATTGGCACCATTGACTTCTAACATCAACTTTGACCATTTGTCTTATTAAAAACAGTATGATAAATAGAGTATATTTTATTATAATTTACTTTACCATTTGATATTTGAAATATGATTAATAATTTAACATATTTGAATACATTTTTTGAATAAGAAGAATGGTCAAAGTTGATGTTAAAAATTAACGTTGTCAATATTTTAAAACCGGAGGGAGTACATTACTATAGAAAACTTTGGGCATTACCAATAATTTCAGCAGCACGAATGTCAGAGTATGGCTCTTCCCCAGTAAGCAGCTCCCACATGACAATACCAAATGAATAGACATCAATCTACAGAGCACATAAAATTGGCTTTTATCAGAATACAGAAAAGCTGAAGCATCTTTTGCAGTTCAAACAAATTATGATGGATTAAAAGGTGCCTAACTGCTCATAAGACAGCATTTACCTTTTCTGACACCATGTTACTTTTCCCACTCAGAAGCTCTGGTGCCATCCATGGTAAGGTTCCTCTAACACCACCAGATACCAAAGTATGTTGTTTGACCTTTGACAGTCCGAGATCACCGATCTGATTAGAAAGTATTGAGAAGGGGAAAGTCAGGCAAAGATACTCATGGTGGCACAAGAGTTCCCATTTGGGGGGGGGGGGGGGGGGGGGGGGCAAGTAATTTTAGGTAATGGTGATTAAACCTTGCAGATTGGTCGCTGAGGGTCCCTCATGTTCACCAGTAGATTCTCACACTTGAGGTCAAAATGGACTATGTTCTTCCCATGCAAATACTCCATGCCAAATGCAGCATCCATGGCTAATATTACTCTCTTGCGGCGATCAATTGTCCTGCAAAATTGTTTTTTCGAAGTTGTACTGGAATAGAGAGATCAAAACCTTTTGATTGTTTAATTGAATCAATACCTGTCCTTTTTCCTCAAGAACTGTTTCAAAGATCCATTCACCATAAACTCAGTAACAGTTGCTAAGCTTCCATCTGGACCATCACGGACTACCCCATAGAATGAAACCACATTTGGATGGTGAAGTGAGCTCAGGATCAGGGCTTCTTTCCAGAAATCCGCAATCTGTAAAATCAGATAAATCTGTACTAGAATCATTTTGCACAAAATAAAAAATTCAAATTTATTTGTCTTTATCCAGTTGGATAGTTCAAATCATAAAATACTAAGTGATTGTGAGAAATCTATACTTTCCAAGATGATTTTAAACATTCAAAAGTATGAATCCTAGGTAGAAGTAACTAATAAGAAAATTAAACGTACCAAACGCTCTCTTTCAGATGGTTTTCCATCGAAGCAACTGGCTTTTATTCTTTTAATTGCAACATCACATCCCCTCCATTTAGCATGAAAGACCGTTCCATACGTGCCTGAACCCAGTTCTTTAATTTCCTCCAGATCATCATTTTTAATTGTCTGCATGAACAATGCATAGTAAAATGGGAAATAAAGTATAAATTTGGTGAAGCACTACAGAAGTACAGAGTACATATGACGAGGTCAGCAAAAAGACCTGTAGTCCTTTAGATAAAGCTTCAGCTTCAGCAGTTGTAGACTCAATTTTGGAACTTTTATGCTGGTGAGAGCTACCATGCACATGAGAATCCTGATTTGCACCATTATTCTGAAGAACAAAAGAAATTTAATTGAAGAATATGATTCAGAAGTTAATATGCTTAACATTAAATCATTACTTACACCAGCAGTCACTTCATCCACTTTCTTCCCATTGTCCTCATCATCAGGAACAGGTGAAACAACAGCATTGGCATTCAGTTGGGCCATCGGTGTCTTAGCAGCATCTTCCAGTGCAGCCTTTTTGACAGAGGCAATCAACTCAGGAAGGAAATTCAACCTGTCCTCTGAAATATCTCCATATTCCGGCATTGCTGAAGCGCCAGCCTCATTCTGCTTTATTTTGCTTTCATGTTCAGTTGGTGTCCCCTGCTTAAGATTACCTTCATGTACAGCTCCAACACGTTGGTGCAATGTACTTTGTTCATTCACATCAGGTGAATGAGTTGTCTCATTCACATTTCTGGTAAACCTTTCGTCATCCAATCCTTCAAGTTCCTTCATTGTGTTACTATCCAGCCTAGACAATTGACTAGTAGAGGGCAACACAGAAACAGCTACTCTGCCATCATTATGTGATTGTGGCATGGGTTCAGCATACGCTCTTCCAGGATGAACT
>BCLG01000695.1:0-10819 GCA_001602295.1 Zoysia matrella | reverse complement strand
GGAGCTCCTGGTTGATGCTGGACTGATTCTGGGGCAACAAAAGGCTGAGCGTATTGAGCAGTAGTCAGATTAGACCTAGGACCAAGAGCAAGGGTGTTTTCCATGGCAGCAGGAACATCATGTCCAACAACTCTGTATGGTATGTTGCCATTGGGAGAAGTCCATGGGTTTGGCATTCGATCGTATGCTGGTAGGCCTGGTACATCACCTGTATTTCTGACCAAGTTGGTGTTGACAGCCCCATTTGGTATTGGCAGGTGTGGCGAATCATATGGTGAGCCAGTGTGAACAGGATTGTTTGCTCTCCTTCTCAGAGATTGAAGCGGCGGCAAATTCTGCGGCATTTGGTAAAATGAATCTGTACCATGTGTTGAAGAATGGCTGTAATGCTGACCGTTGAGTTCTTCAAAACCTGATGGCTGCAGATATGACCCACCTCCAACTTGTTGGTTGTGATATGTATTATTTGTAACCCCAGAACTGCCATGGAAAGAGTGGGGACTTTCATGGCTAGAACGAGCAAGAGATGCTGAATGCATGTCATAAACTTTGCCTGATGCCAATGCAGAATTTACAGAGTTTCCGTCAATGATGTATGGCTCAATAAGTCTACCATTACCAGCAATATGCTGCCTTGAGTCCTCATATCTTTGATGGCTTGGGCTGGCACCATGCCAGGCTCTATCATGTGAATGGGTCTCATTATAAAACACGGGAGCGTGACCACCATTTTGCTCTTTGACATAAACACCATTATCCAGTCTAACCTCTTGGCCTCCCACATAATGCTCACAAGGGTGGCAGCAATCAGGACAAGAATTAGCAGGGTGACCAGGATACTCATTAGTGATGCTTAGTTGGTCAAAATGTGGTTGGGCTGGCCGAGTCCAACGAGGATCCGTCACTGAACCTTGACCCTTATGGAATGGTGAGCGGCAGTGATCGCATATAGTGCTACCATCCAAGAAATTGTTAGGACGGCCCAAGTTACCTGGAAAACCCAAATTTTGCTGAATTACAGCACCAGGTGGAAGCCAGACCAGATTATCAACATGTGATGGTGAATGAACGGTCTCATAATGCTGATATTTTGGTGACTGCCTTACAAAGTCATCAGGAATCCTCTCATCAAAATCCTCCGCTCCAACTTGAAATCTTGCAGATGATGGTGAAATGGAGAAATCCCTAGGATCATGGACACCATACTGACCTGGTGAGACATAGGCAGGGCTCCAAGGAGAATCCATCTCTCCATACCTCTGGTTATATGATGGACGAGGTACATTCAAATGCCTCAATCCAGCAATATCACGAATCCCTGAATCATTGCCTCCAATGCCAAAAAGCTGCTCAACAGATACAGGGGAGGAAGGTGACCTGACATCACCAAGGCTATTGAGCGCATCTACATACCTTCTCTCTGTTTCCCGCTCATCTACATTGTAGTGCACAGCCGCTGATGCAACGTCATCATCCAAGTGCTGCGAAAACAAGAAAATCCTGAGCCTAGTGAATGCCTGCCCAGCCGCAATTATCTTGTCATACTCCTCCATCATGTTCACCACATCATCATCGTTCACAACGGAGACTAGCGCATCCAGATCCTCATCAGGCTGCTGATATTTGATGATATCAGCATCCTTATAGAGCTCTCTCATCCGCGCTGCTAGGTCTGCATATGATATATCACGTGGCAACATTACGATCCTAGTCTCACCACCAATATACCGGAGACACCCATCACTTGGGCGGGGTAGGATACTGCCGCCAAAGCTACAGAGGAACTTGGCCATGCGTGGTGCACCCTCAACCTCATTGCTGCCTGCTGCCGCTGCAGGCGCCATGCTCACTAAGATTCTAACCAAGGTGGTGTGATAAGATCAATAGTGGCACAATCAAATCCACAATTCTTAACCACTGCACCGATTATCCCCTTCCTGTTGAAAAAAAAAAAAGAAAACATCAATAACTCATTTAAGAGGGTCATCGGAATAAAAAAGAGCGCATCTTCATTCTGTCCGATAACTGATTCACATGAAATCCGAAACAAAGGTGCATAATTCCCACAAACTTTGCATGACTCCTACAAGTCGGAGAGAAGGTCCAATTTGCCAACTGTTTTCCATATAAAGAACGATCACGAAACAGTTCGAAAACCGTAGAGGTCATGTAATTGCTGAAAATAGGAAGTTCGTCACACTTCATTAATGACCCGAATCCCTAATTAAAACCTAGTATTAAGAAACAAAACTGGCGCATGCTCAAATGGAAGCTCCTAAGATCTCTCTCGAGCGCCTCCAGCAGAGAAAATAACTAAATGCTTCGATACGGCGTAACGAACACCCACGCATATCTCGCCCCTCCCGCAAAATCGTAAACCGTGGTAACATATCAAAACAGCAACCGAATTGAGATCAGGGGTGGCCGTCGACTGCCACCCCGAAGAACAAACACAAGCATCGAAATCAAGCAGAAACCTGACTTCCACGAGGGATGGAAATAGAGAGAGAAAGGTACCTTTCAGCGATCCGGGGTTCCACAAGAGCGTCCGGCCAATCGCGGCCGCCTCGGGGTCCGACGGTGGTGGGAACCGCGGGGAGACGGAGGTAGGGAGTCAAGCGAGATTTGAGGTTGGGAGGCGCCGACTGGGGTGGGCTGGGGTGTGATTCGGGGGCGCGAATATTCTCTCTTTCTCCCCCACTGAGCTAGGGATCGTGTCACGCGGACGCCAAGGCGAGTAAGGCCGCCGCCATTGGAACGAAGAAGGACTCGTCGGCGCTGGTGTTGTGGGGGCGGAATGGCGAGGCGTGCGCCGTTGGGCGGGACGGGCGGGTGTGCGGCTCCCGGACCGCGCTGGGACGGGTGGGGTCGGGGGATGCCGGTGTGGGGACACGCGGCGGCGGGCGGGACGGGAGCTGGATTTGTTTATATTTTTTTTATGATCCCTTGGTTAGTTCGGCTGCGGCCTCTCCATTTACTCACTCCGGTTTCAATACTCCTGTAAAATTTGCGTTCGGTGACATGTTTAAATTTTTATCTCACGGCTGCAAACAGATCTCCGTCTCTCATGTCCACGCCGATACATAGGGCTGCCTATCCCCGCCCCCAATCTCACACTCGTGCCGCGCACCATCTTCCCTCACATGCGCCGTCGCCAACCCCGCTCATCGCTTTGTTCTGCTCCGGCGGCTCCGCACGGCCCCGTCCCAACCCCATCCTCACCGCTGCGCCACGCACCTTCTGCCCCTGCAACGCGCCACCGCACGGCGCAGTCCACGCCGCCTACCGCCCGTCCTCGTTGCCGCTGAGCCGCCGTCGCTTATGACGCCACAACCTACGCCTTCGCTGCCAAAGAGACAGGCTCCTCAACCGAACTCGCTCTCAACGAAAACGTGCGGGCTTGTTCTCATCGTCTCTGTTTGTGGGTTCGCCAAATCCTCCAAAATCCCGAACCCCAATTCCAAACCAAAACCGTAGCCTGCCCGATCCTGCCCACAATCCAAGCCGGATTGATGGATCCGATCGCAGGTGAATCAGTCTGCCTTGGGTTTCTTGTTTGATTCATCCTCGCCTGATTGGACCCATAGCCGCGAGATGGGCGGCGCCGATGAGCAGCGTGGGGCGTGGCTCAGGAATCGACGGTGACAGTAGTGGGAACAATATCATGGTGCAGTGCTGGTCGGGGTGAGACAACTGCTTACAGTACTGCTCAAATGCTGTGACATTGAGCTCAAGCAGTCGTGTGGGTGAAAGGACCCCAGGTCCTCACAATGGAGACCGTTATAAGCACAATGCCCCTCCCCCTCTCTGCTTCTTCGTCATAATTTTTTGTCATATGGGATTAATGCCTGCTCCTCGATGGGTTGGGTTGGGTTCTCCACGCTTCTCCTGCAGTGAGCATCAGCAAGGCCTTGGTGCTGGATAAGCTATTCATTAAGACCATTGGTAACACGTTGATTAACAAGGTCAGTGGTGGAAGTTCAATCCGTTGTTAGTTTACACCTAATCATAACTCATATCATCCGAGCATTTTGAGAACGACGATATAATGTGATTAGTTTATATTTGTGAGAGTTTAGTATTGGGATGAATTCTTATAATATTAAGATGATGTTTAGTATTGGGATAGATTCTTATAGTATTAAGATGATGTTAACTTTGTTTGAGCTCATGTATGAAACATTGACTTGTAATGTGAAATTTGTTTGTTTGGTCCCAGTTGATTGTGTTACAAACTATGGTCTGTTTTTACCAATGTTTGAACAATATCTTTTGTGTTTCAGGGATGCCGGATAGAATGAGAAGGCAGGGACAATGGGATCGAGGTGGACCAAACGTGCCAAGCTAAGCTTCATCGTATTCGTAAAATGAAGGCATGAACTTATGCTTCAAATTTGTTGTTTCATTTTATATTGGGTTTGAAATAGCTAGCTTTATCTCTTGCAAAATATGACCTTGATACTATAATTAGCAATGGAGGGACTGACATGTTGCTGCTTAGTTGTTATAGGTTGCTACTATAGATCAGAATGTCATGCGATCATAAAGTACTGTTTTGCTACAGTTCTGTAGCATTATGCTGGCTATCAGTGATCCAAGCCAATGCGTCCTTTTACGATGGCGAGAGCTCTGATCTAAAAGCTGGTATGGAAAACAGCCTAGCAAGGAATCAAAGAATCAGTGTCATATTGAGAGGACTGACACAAGGTACGAGGATTATAATCTTACCCTGAGATTTGAAGGTATTGAGCAAAGTTTTCATGAAAAAAATTATGATGCTATCCCAGGAACCACATGAAGCAGAAAATATTGAAAATTCAAGCTATGAAGTATTGCAAAATGCTGCCTATGTTGTCTTGTCTACCTAGAAAGCAATGCAATATAGGTGACCAATGCAATATGTGAGGGTTTATTGTCATTTTATTGGTCTCTGTTTATGCTAATTGATTTTTTTTTTCAAAATGATTTGTGAGGGAATCAAAATGAATTCACATATGGATGTTGAAAAAGTTATTGATTTATGCAGCACCTGGAGAAACTACGGGCACTTGGAGCTCACCAAGCAAACATATAGAGAATAATTCCCATGGGAAAAAAAAAACTCTGGCTCACCCGCAGCAATATCAGCAAGCAAGCATGAGCCATTATGCGAATAATCATTTTTGTTTTGGCATTTCTAGCATGAGATTGCTCCCTGATGGAGGGGACTACTGCTTTGTATGATGGCCAAGGGCACCAAACTACATGTGTCACCTTTTGCTTTTGAAATAGTGTACTATATGTGCTAATAAAGATGTGAATTGTTATAATGTAAATAGTTTAAATAAAATGGTGCTAACCATTGAGCTGTTTTTCATAGTTGCGAAGCACGGGCATTGGACTAGTAATATTGATATCATTAATTTTTAACATCAATTTTGACTATTTGTTTTATTTTAAAAAATTATTTAAATATGTAAAATTTTATTATTATTTGATTTATTATTAATGTAATTTAAATTACGACTAATAATTTTACATATTGAAGTAAAATTTTTGAATAAAATAAATAATTAAAGTTAAAATCAATAGTGTCAATCATTTAGAACCGTTGAGTCTCGCAAGTCGTTCATTTCCCTCGCCTGCTGGGTAATTGGGTCCTGTGGCGGTCGAGTATAGAACGAGTCACGTACGGCGATGTGTGATTAGCGCGACTCTATTGGACTGGTGCTTATCCCCTAGAGTGAGGATCGTTACGCCACTTGCTCAGTTATCGCCTGCTGGCCATTCTTTTTGGATTCATTTGTATCGGAAAGGGAAAAAGGGAATTGCCTGCACTGGTGAAAAAAAAAATGGATTCTGAAATACGGGTAGTGCTCCTAGGTGAAAAAAAGGAAGCCTAGCCTATCTTTCGTGCTCTTGGTCGTACATTCCCTCGATCATCCTCTGCCGGCGAGTATATGCCATTGAATAGAAGAACTCTGTTAACGGAAACCATTGAACTAAACCACTCAAGTGGAGCTTGCATGTATCTGCTCAAGTCACTAACATCCTTTTCAAGCCGGATAAGTTGAGGGCGCCATTTAATTTGGACTTTTACCGGTTTGTTTATGGAGCCGGTCGAAGGGAATTATAATCTACTGTGCTGAAGCCACAATTGTACAATACAGAATGCAGTTCAACAATGCACTTTCATGCGCCACTAAATTTGAATTTGCATTGTCATGGTACTTCTGAACTTTTGCAAAAGGCCAAGAGGCAAAGAATAGTCCTTGTCCTCGGTCTAATTTTGGTTCCGAAGAAATCGAGTAGCCCTATAAACGGCTTGAAGTTATCCACTCCACTACTCCCCTTGGTTGCATTTTGTCAGTTTCACACATAATCGACACGCACCCCTCCTCCAATCATTCCGTGTACGTTCCCCATCACACACGACTCACGGCACGTCCACCAAGGCTCGCTGCATCAGCTTCGTAACGGCATACGATTCCTAGCCGCAAGACAGGCACGCAGGCTCCCACGGCGCCGCGCCATATGCGGAGACGTCTCCACAGTGTTCCAACGGCCGGGCAGGAGCCAGGTCGCGTGCGCCCAGCGCACGTTTCGGCCGGCGGCTACGGTGGCGAGCATGTGCCCCCGCACATGAAACGTGGGTCACCTCGTCGTTCCAGGTCCGGCACCGTGAGCTGCAGCACCGCGGTCGGCCGCACGGGCGTCTCGTTGCGGAGCAAAAAAACACCCGGGGTGGTCACTGGTCACGTCGTATGATTGGGCGGCTTGGCGGCTTCCGCCCCTCGGGCGATTCTCTTCTCTGGCCTAGGTTCGTTCCGGCTCCTGCTCCGCGTCGGCGTCGCGATCACCCGTCACACGTCCAGCTTCCGGTCCTCAGGTTGGGGCTTCGCGTCGGCGCCACAACCACACGGTCGACGGAAATTCTTGCGAGTTTGACGCCTCCCCCGGGCACGCCAAGGCCGTGAGGGCGACGGCAACGGCTCCAGGAACAAAGGGATCGAGTGGCTGGGGAGAGAGATGCCCTAGCATCGACGGCTGGGTTCACACGTCATGAGTGATGGAGAAGTAGCACAGGTATGGATGGTTGCGTCACTACGTCTTTGCTCTTACCAGCACCGCCGCTTTACACGTCGCTCCTTCAGCCTCGTTCCCATGTGATGCAAAGCTCTCCTCTCGCCATCAGAATTACCCTTGTGGTGAGTGATATCGTTCCCTGTTAGTGTCAGGAAAGAACACAAAACGATACCATGGCCTTCACCAGTTCACGCCAGGAAAGTGGCCAAGCCCAACAGCAAGTCTGCACGCTGTCTGCGTGCAAGTTGCTTAAGCAATGCGGCGACCACTAACAGCCCTGAATATACTCCGGTAATCCATCTGTACAGGAAAGTGCACTTTGTAAGGTAATCTATCTGTACCAGCGAGCAACAAAGACACCAAAACTGTGCTTCGCACCATGAAGGAATGCACAATACGCACTAAAATACTACTAACTGGGAGCACTTAATTTTCCATGCACCTATTGAGTAAAATGAATTTCCTGGGAGACAATATTTGACGGTTGATCTTTCCCCTCCAAGGTACTGCACTAATCTGATAGGAAACGTGAAGCCAAGCCATCCACAGCACAAATTCCTCCTGCGGGGTATGACTGACAGCACTATGGTGTTTAAAAAAGAAACGAAAGCAAATACGTAATGCGTTTGGTACAGAGACATGAGATTGCTAGGTTATAAATCCAATTTTACTATTTTACTAAAATCTAAAGGCATATCAGACGAGATATTTAGAGGTAATAGCTCAAAACACAATTTTAAGGAACAAAAAGAACTCATTGCTCAAAACTGGTATATGCTTTACAATGTTAGAGCGAAGTACATACTTACAGTAAGGCCAAGAATGCACTCAACTCCACTACTACACACGCAACTGCACCTCAATGAACTACTGATACAACATGGTGCTTTAGCTGATTCACTACACAAAAAGCTGGCATAGCCTCAAGGGTGTTGCCCTATGGGAAAAAAAGCTCTCAATAATTCTATTTACATAAGATTTTGCTCACTTTCTCCATCTAACTGTATGTGTTAAATTAACACAAGGATCTCCCACATTGATTAGGTTATCAAATCTGTACTGTCAGCATTCATGACAATGGTCCATTTTGCAAAGTAAGATCGGAAACAGATGAAAGCTGCTCCTCCAAGACATTAAGAAGATCAAGGTACTCTCTGAATATATCATGTGACTGTAGGGTATTTGTAAGCATGTTAGAGACACTTCAAATATCATAAACCCAATAAAGGAAGCATTGTTTGGTCGCTAACCTGTAGAGTAATACTGTATGCCTTCCACAATCGCAAATCATGCCGAAAGAGATCCACCAAAACCTACGGAAACAAAATCAGGTTGCAGAAGCAAGGATGAGTATTTTTCTCCTAAGCCAAATAACTGTCAGCAAAACCCTAAAAGCAATTGCACCTTACAAAATGAATAAAAAGAAAGACAATGTTATTCTCGAAGATAATCGTACCATCCAGAATTATTTAGTTTCATGTTAAATTGGAATGCATCAATGTGGGACTTAATTTGCGTCACTATTTTGGAATCATATAGCTGCTTGAAGTAGGGATAAACATGTTGGTGTTTTCCATTTTTGGCAACATCTTTCTCATTAACACTCATCCAGGCACTTGCAGCAAATGCTATCTCATGTCGATGCCCTTCTATTTGTAACCATTCTCTCCCCTGGAGCAGGCACCCTCATGCCTAACCAATCCATACAAACTCACCCCATTCACCCAAGTTAGCCACCATCTACCTATCTTCTGGGGCCTGGAATAAATGTGTAGAAAACACAACCCCGAACAAAGGTGGCGGTTGAGAATGAACTATCTATGTTCTACTGAGGTCTCATCAATTAGTTAAAAAAAAGGTGATAGACAGAAAAGCAAGCAACAAAATTACAAATATACCAAAAATTTAACATGTGTATAAGAATTTTTAACTGTGTTTTCATAATATTAAGCAGCATGTACCTCTACACGTCGCAATAAAGTAGCTAGCACCACAATCCATTCCTTAAATTTGACTGAACACATATGAGCTAGAAGGAACTCAGCGTCAAGTCGGCTTTGAAGTGTGTCCATTCGGAGCTGCCATCAAAGTCGCAGAATGTAAATGAGAGGGAAAAAATAAAGAAAAGCATAAGTAAACCACAAGCAGGAAAAATCAACTTCTTTTCAATTTACTTGATGTTTTGGTGTGGACATGGGAATTAAGGAGATGTGGAAGATGGGATGTATAGAAAACGAGAGAGAGAGAGAGAGAGAGAGAGAGAGAGAGAGAGAGAGAGATGTATTTGGATGTATTGTGAAGAAAGGTGTATTGGAATTGGAAGCAAGAATGAAAAGTAATTTGAGGAACTAAAAGTAGTTTGAGGAACTAGAATGACATGTAATTTGGGATGGAACTAGTATGAACTAATTGTTCAAGGAGAGAGGAACTCAATTACAAAATATCAAATACAAAGTACAGAAATATCCAATAATGATCACTACAAATATTATTCAAAACCTCATTTATTGTGAATAGGGAGGCTAGTGGGTATCGAAAGTGTAGTTGTGGATCAAACTGTTAGTTCATTTGATCTATTAGCATGAATGGATAGAGGTGGATTTTAGTTCATTCGAGAGAGTTTGGGGCTGACCCATTGACCCAAACATTTGAGAACTTGCATCACTAACTGTGAATAAAATTATTCTGAGTTTCATTTTCAGGGTTTTACAAGATTTTAATAAATAGAGTCATGTGGATTATATAAAATGTGAACCAGGCTTTGAATTGTGAAGCAATATGTTACAAATGCACCAGTGTCATTTATAGATATGAGCAGCAGAAATCACAAATAACTCTGGTCAATCAACTGAAACCTTTTGTCCGATCAGTTCAAGTGCAGATGGAAAGTTCTCCAGCCGTGCTGACCCTAGCCTTTCTCGTTGAAGATATTCCTGTATGATATTATAAGCTACTTCAATAACATATGGTTTTCGACAATAAGATCAGTTGCACAAATGAAATGATGACAGTCTCACCACAAGATCAAATTGAGTCCCTTTGACAAATGAAACGAGCTTAGAAAGTTCCTTGCCAGACATCAGATAGCTAGCATGGCTCTCTAGAATGTTCATAACAGAGGCAATATGTGGACTAAGTTCTTTCATCGAGTTACTGGTGAACAAGGAAAAGCATATCAGATATTTTCCAAGCTAAAGACTGGCATCTAAGTTTTAACTGTAAACTATACCTTTTCAAATCAGAAGATTGTCTTTTATAAGGTGAGTGAAATAAAAAATAGCCAAGAAATCTTGGAGAGAGCTTCTCTGAGTCTGTTGAGGCATTCTCAAAGTCTCTTCCAGACCTTAGCAAGAACCGAACCTAGTTGCATGAAGATAGAGCATTATTCTTCTGCAGTGTATTAATATAAGAAACTAGATAACATATACCATCAGAAGCATACCAGCTCCCCAGCAAGCTCATACAGTGATTCATCAAGTGTAGCCTAGAAAGCAACAGCCATAAGAAATTGTGAGCTGAACATCCAAGATGATTAATGTGCAGACTAAGACCACCTCATGGTGAAGTTAAGAGAATTACTTGCAGCAAACGTAGCGCACAGTACTGACTGACTGCAGGGCCCTCCAACTTAGCAATGACCTATAATTTCACAAACTTTTCAATGCTGCTTCCGCTACAGTCAATTCCAACTATGAGCGAAACAAATTAACAGTGTTCTATTCATGCATAACTACAAACAATGAATACCCCAAAT
>BCLG01000694.1:156113-167543 GCA_001602295.1 Zoysia matrella | reverse complement strand
GTAAGTCGTTGTGGGTTCCTCCGACCCTTGGGGTCAGGGTCTGATTCGATCTGTCGCAGGGCTTCGTCGCCAAGCAGCGGAGCACGAGACCGAGATCCGGCGCCTTGGGCTCCTCCATCAACACGCCGAGGGGGCCCGCTCGACCCTGGAGCTGACTCTGCGCATGACGAAGGAGGAGCGCGACCGTGCTTTCGAGCAGGTCGACCTGCTGAAGTCGGAGCGGGTGGTGCTCCAGTCCGAGGTTGAGCAGGCGGTGGCGGACCTTGGCCAGACGCGCGAGGAGACCGCCAAGGTCCAGGAGGAGCTCTCGGCGGCCCGAGTCCGGAACGAGCGCCTACGGAAGAGCCTCAACCGGGCAGGCAGGCCGCCGAGGCTGCCGTAAAGGAGCGGGACGGTAAGGGTCGGCCCTTCCCTGTTTGCTCTAGTTGTTTCTGGTCTCCCGCTAACGTTTCGGAATGCAGGATTGGCGGGCGAGGTTCAGACCCTGAGGTCGGTGGGTCTGAACCTTATCGGGAAGTTGTACTCCGGAGTGCCGGACTCCGTCCCGACGGCGGTCGTCGCGCACGCTCTGCAGCAGCTCTCGGAGATCGTCACCAATGTCATGATGAGGGCGCTGAAGGACGGGTCTTCGACAGCCTTGGCCCTGGTCCGCTCCCACTATCCGGATGCGGACCTCAGCAGGGTCGTCGAGGGCTTCGCGTTGGGCTACTCGGACGAGCAGCTGGACGCGATCTCGGTAGAGACGCTGGAGCCGGGGGCGAAGGCCGTTGCCGACTTCAAGATAGAGGACTTCCTGCCCGAGCGATTCGGTCTGTTTCCCTATATATAGGTTCAGATATGTAAAGTACCATTGTATTAATAAAGAATATCATTCAAACAATGTTTTTCGAGAAGTTGAGTTTGAATGTGAATTTTCGACCCTCCTTCGCGTGCTGCGTCAGTTTTTCGCGCCCCCTCCGGCGTCAATCAAACGAATGGGTCGAGTATAGCTCGTAGGGTCGGGTGTCGGGCCCGATACAGCCGTAGAGCGTCACCAGCTCCCGATTCGTAGATAGTTTAGCTATGGGAAGGCTTCGAACGAAAAACGCGCGCGAAGTTTGTCGTTTGAGGGTCACCCGCGAGCTTGGCGCGGGTTGGGGGCCCGATCCCGAGGAAACAAAAAAGACGAGATGACGTGAGTTAACAGGAAGCGACGCCCCGGCGCGAGGAATCGAAACGACGAGCGAAAAGCGAGGTCGATAGTTTTGACACTGGCGAGGGTGGAGATAAGTAGCCCCCGGGTGTGGGGGGTGGCTGGGACGGCCACGGCTCGCAGCCCAAAACAAAAAGGACGAGAGCAAAGTTACAAGAACTTAGCTGTTTTTATTAAGTGTAGAACCGTCGGAGCTTCTCGATATTCTAGGCATTTGCGAGTTCCCGACCGTCCTCGGTTGCCAGCTTGTAAGCACCGGGCCATAGGACGTGCTTGATTACAAAGGGTCCCTCCCAAGGAGGTGATAGCTTGTGCTGGTCGGCTTTTGTTTGCACCCTTCTCAGCACAAGGTCTCCGACGTTGAACGGCCTACCCCTGACGCGCCGTGCGTGCAGTCGTCGTAGACCCTGCTGGTACTTGGCGGAGCGCAGGAGAGCGACCTCGCGTGCCTCTTGCAGCTGATCGAGGCCGTCCTGCAGCGCGGTCTGCGATCTTTCCTCGTCGTAGGCTCGGACTCGCGGAGAGTCGTAGTCGAGGTCGGTCGGCAGCATCGCTTCTGCTCCGAACGTCATGAAGAATGGTGTGAACCCGGTGGTTCTGTTGGGGGTCGTTCATAGACCCCAGAGGACCGACGGGAGTTCGTTCACCCATCGTCCGGCTGCCCTTCTGACGGAGTCGTAAATCCGTGGCTTCAGCCCTTGGAGTATCATCCCATTGGCCCGCTCGATCTACCCATTTGTCCTTGGGTGCGCCACGGCGGCAAAGTCCAGGCGAATGTGATACTCGTCGCAGAACTCCCAGAATTGCCGACCGGTGAACTGCGCGCCGTTGTCGGTGATTATGGTGTTCGGGACCCCAAACCGGCATATGATGTTGCGGATAAACCCGACCACCCGGGTCAAAGTGATGTTGGGCACCGGCTCGGCCTCAATCCACTTAGTAAACTTGTCGACGGCGACGAAGAGATGGGTGAAACCGCCGGGGGCTCTCTTGAAGGGACCGAGGATGTCGAGTCCCCAGACAGCGAAGGGCCAAGCGATCGAGATCGTCTGGAGCTTTTGTGCCGGCATTTGTGTCTACCGAGCGTAGAACTGGCAGCCCTGGCAAGCTCGAACGAGCTTTTGGGCGTCGGCCACAGCCGTCGGCCAATAGAAGCCTTGTCGAAAGGCTTTGAGGGTTCTGGGTTCGGCATGATGACCACAGATGCCTGAGTGGATGTCGTCGAGTAGGTGCATACCCTGCTCCTGAGGGATGCAGCGCTGCAGTATACCGCTCGTGCTTCATTTGTAGAGCTCGTCGTCCGAGAGGACGTATGCCTTGGCCTGTCGCGTGACCTTCCTAGCTCCGTCTGGGTCGGCCGGGAGAGTGCCGTCCTGAAGGTAAGCGAAAATATCGCGGGACCAGTCGAGGGCGAGCACCATGACTTCTGCCCCTGGTCCGAGGGTCAGCTCGCCGCTTGGACCCTCAACGAGCGGCCCTTCCGCGGCCCTGATGGAGGGTTTGGTGAGTGCTTCGAGAAAGACGGCGTCGGGGACCGGCTGACGCTTCGAGCCCAGCTAGGCGAGGGCGTCAGCGGCTTCGTTGTCTCGTCGCAGAACGTGATGGAGTTCGAGTCCATCAAACTTGTCTTCGAGCTTGCGAACCTCTTGGCAGTAGGCTTCCATCTTCGGATCTCGGCGGCTGGAAGCCTTCATGACTTGGCTGACGACCAGCTCAGAGTCGCCCTTGACGTAGAGGCGCCGAACGCCGAGGGTGGTGGCCATTCGCAGGCCGTGGAGGAGTGCCTCGTATTCGGCCGCGTTATTGGAGGCACAAAACTGCAACTGCAGCACGTATCGGAACCTGTGTCCCTTCGGGGAGATCAGGATGACCCCAGCCCCCGCGCCCTTGAGCATGCAGGACCCGTCGATGTACATGGTCCAGTACTCGACGCTGTCGGAGGCTGACGGTGCTTGAGCTTCGGTCCACTCGGCGACGAAGTTGGCCAGGGCCTGGGACTTGATGGCCTGCCGGGGGACAAAAGCGATGTCGAGCCCCAGGAGTTCCACGGCCCACGTGGCGATCCGCCCGACCGCGTCCTTGCTACCGACGATCTCCCCGAAAGGGAAACCGGTGACGACGTGGATGGAATGGCTCGTGAAGTAGTGTCGCAGCTTGCGGCTCGTGATGAGGATGGCGTAGATCAGCATCTCTACCTGGGTGTGCCGGGTTTTGGCATCGGCCAACACCTCGCTGTCGAAGTAGACAGGCCGCTGAACAGTTAGAGCCCGACCCTCCTCGCTTCGCTCGACGACGAGGACGGTGCAGACGACTTTCGAGGTCGCCGCGATATAGAGGAGAAGGGTTTCTCTTGGGGTCGGAGTCGTGACGACCGGCGGTGATGAAAGCAGGGTTTTGAGCCGATCGAACGCTTCCTGGGCCTCGGGGGTCCAGGTGAACCGCTCCGCTTTTCGCAGAAGTCGGTAGAAGGGCATCGCCTTTTCGCCGAGTTTTGAGATAAAACGGCCAAGGGCCGCCAAGCATCCGGTCAGCTTCTGGACGCCTTTTACGTTGCCGATCGGCCCGAGTTTGAGGATCGCGGAGATCTTCTCGGGGTTTGCTTCGATCCCGCGCTCGGAGATGACGAAGCCGAGCAGCTTGCCCGAGGGGACCCCGAAAACGCACTTCTCGGGATTCAGCTTGATCCGATAGCGCCGGAGGTTTGCGAATGTTTCTTTCAGATCCTGGATGAGGTCGGAGGTCTGGCGAGTCTTGACGACGATATCGTCGACGTAAACCTCCAGATTCCGACCCAGCTGGTCGTGGAAGCACTTCTGCATGCAGCGCTGATACGTGGCCCCAGCGTTCTTGAGCCCGAATGGCATGGTGATGTAGCAGAAGGAACCGAAGGGTGTGATGAAGGACGTGGCCGGCCGGTCGGACTCGCGCATGGAGATCTGGTGATACCCAGAGTAGGCGTCGAAGAAGCTCAGAGTTTCGCACCCGGCGGTCGAGTCCACCACCTGATCAATACGTGGGAGAGGGAAAGAGTCCTTGGGCAGGCCTTGTTGAGACTCGTGTAGTCAACGCACATCCTCCATTGCTCGATCTTCTTTTTCACCATTACAGGGTTGGCTAACCACTTAGGGTGGTAAATTTCTTGAATGAACTTAGCATTCAGTAGCTTCGTCAGCTCTTCCCCGATGGCTCGGCGCTTCTCGTCATTGAAACGCCGAAGTCGCTGCTTGGTGGGCCAAGAGCCCGTGATAATGTCGAGGGAGTGCTCGGCGACTTCTCTCGGGATGCCGGGCATGTCCGATGGTGCCCACTCGAAGACGTCCCGATTTCGGATGAGAAAGTCGACGAGCGCGCTTTCCTATTCGTTGGAAAGCGCCGTTCCGACCCTGGCCTCCTTGGAGGGGTCGGCGGTGTCGAGGGCGACCTCTTTGGAGTCGTCGACGGGTTTGAAGGATGTCAACGACTCGGGTTTGAAGTGGAGCGCCGAGTCCGGGCCTTCTGCTTTGCGGATTGCGTCAAGCCGGGCCGGGCCTGATTTGCCGGCGGCCAGCTCGAAACTCTCCTGCTCGCACGCCAAAGCGTGTTGGAAGCGCGACGAGACCGTGATGACGCCCTTCGGCCCGGGCATCTTCAGCTTCAGGTAGACGTAGTTGGGGACGGCCATGAACTTCGTATAGCATGGTCGGCCCAAGATGGCGTGGTAGGCGCCAGTGAAGTCGACCACCTCGAAGGTGAGCGACTCGGTCCGAAAATTGCTCCAGTCGCCGAATGTGACCGGGAGCGTGATCTGACCGAGGGGCGTCGCGTAGCCCCCGGGGACGACTCCGTGAAACGGAGCGCGGGTCGGACGGAGGTCGGCCTCCGTCAGCTTCATCGCCCTGAAGGCGTCGGCGTAGAGGATGTTGAGGGCGCTCCCTCCATCTATGAACACCTTTGATAGGCGCGCGGAGCCGATGATGGGGTCGAGCACCAACGGGAGGCGCTCGGGCTGCGGGACGTGGTCCGGGCGATCGGTCCGATCGAAGGTGGTCGGGGCCTCGGACCACTTGAGATAGCGAGGTACCGCTGGGTCGGCAGCGTTAACCTCGCGCCAGGCCCTCTTCTGGCGGCCACGGGATTCGTAGTAGGCCGCGGGGCCGCCAAAGATCATGAGGCATTCATCCGGCTCGAGGAAAGCCGTGCCCTCGTATTCCTCGGCGCCTTTAGTCGGGGGGTTGGTCTTGGGTGCCGAGGAGTCGGCCTGTAGTCCGCTCCGGAAGAACCTCCTTGTGAGGTGGCAGTTTCGGAGGGTGTGCTTGACCGGCATAGAATGGTTGGGGTAGGGCCGGTCGAGCATCTTGTCGAAGTGGCCGTCGTGGTTGGCCGGTTTCTTGGTCGGGGTCGGGCTGGGTGATCCGCGGCGGCCACGAAGTCGTCATCGTGGCGCCGACCCTTGCCCTTCTTGCAGCTTGAGCTGCCGCCGCCCCGCTCGCTGCGGCGGTCCGCGGACCGGTCGGAGGGTCGGTCTCCCCGACGGTCGCTCCCCGACCTTTCGTCCTTCGCCCGACCTCAGTCGAAGTTGGCCTGCACGGCCTCTTCTTCGGTGGCGAAGGTTGTGGCGATGTCGAGGAGGTCCCGGGCTGTCCGAGGGTTCCTCCGGCCCAACTTGTGGACGAGCGCCTTGGACGTCGTTTCGCAGGTGAAGGCGTTGATAACGTCAGCGTCGCTGACGTTGGGGAGCTTGTTGCGCTTTCGTGAAAAGCGCTGGATGTAGTCCCGAAGCGACTCGCCGGGACCCTGTTTACAATTCTTGAGGTCCCAGGAGTTACCTGGACGCGTGTAAGTCCCTTGGAAGTTGTCGACGAAGATTCGGCGCAGGTCGGTCCAGTCCTGGATGCAGCCCTCGGGGAGGTGTTCGAGCCACCCTCGGGCTGAGTCGGTGAGGAAAAGCGGCAAGTACTGGATGGCGAACAAGTCATCCGCCCCTCCGGTCCTGCAGGCGAGGCGGTAATCCTCGAGCCAATGGACGAGGTTCGTTTCCCTGTTGTAGCGGCCGATGGTGGTCGGGGCGCGAAATCTCTGTGGGAATTTCGCGTGTCGGATGAGCGATCCGAACGCTCTGGGTCCGACCCCATCAGGACTCGAGCTCCTGGAGTCGAGGGTGCCGCGTCGGTAGTAGCGGTCGTGGGAGCGTCTCCGCCGGGACTCGGCGCGGAGCTCACTCCTTGCCTGACGGCTGGCATCGATGGTGCCGCGGGCGTCGTGGTTGGGGCCGAGTCGTGGGAGGACCGACCCTGCATGGTGTCGAGGGTTCCGTTCCTCGATTGGACTGTCGCGCGTCGAGCTCCGCCGATCCTGGGATCGGCGGTTGCTTTTTGTCTCCGACTGCTGGGGTCGGAGGGACGCTTCTGGTCGTTGAAGCGCGCTGCCGAGGTAGAAGCGTATGCGGTCGTACACTTCCCTCAGTGCTGGGTCCTCGGGGACAGCGGTCTCGTTGAGGATGCACGCTGCCGCCGCGAGGTTCTCGAGCGGGGTATCGAAGGTCGGCAGACCCCCAGCTGCAAGCTGCTGGTAGGTAGACCGTCCTCGGGCTCGCGCCGCGTCGCTGGGTCCGACTATAGCCTTACCCCTAGGCTCGGGGCTGTCAGTACGCCTCGGGGGCGGCCAGACCTGGCCGGCGGCGTCCGCCGCGGGATGTAGGGACAGGTTGGCGGCCGGCGGCGTGTTGCCAGGAGTCGCCGGCTCCGTGCCTTTCGGAGCGTGGAGAGTGAAGCACTCCCTTGACGTGTCGTGCCCCAGAGAGAGGTGGCTCCGGGGCCACCAACGAGGGCGCCTCTCGCATGGAGCCTGGAGGTGGAGCTCGCCGCCTTCGTTCGCAACGAAGTCCAGGTACCCGAAGCGAAAAGGCTGTCTAGAGGCAAAGGTGGGGACTTGCTAAGACCGGCCTTCCTCAGCGGCCGTGAAGTCCCTAGAGCGGTGGGAGACCGAGCTGTCTCCCACGACAACAGAGTAGGAAGCCATCGAAAAACCGAAGCGAGCACACTAAAAAGAGAGTGCCCCCTTTCTGGCGCGCCAACTGTCGGTGTTCTGACCACCGGCATAGTAAATATACGATCGTGGGGGTGGTGTGACTTCGGATTCGATATAGCCTAGTCTAAGGCAGACTCAAGAAGATTTTAACCTGGTTCGGGCCACCTCGAGCGGTGTAATACCCTACGTCCAGGGAGCGGATTATCCCGGTGATAAGGTTACAAAGGCGGGATCCTCTCTTCGCGGGAGGATCCGGGATGTGGGCGAGTGGGGGTGTTTGCTCGAAAGGGTGCAGAGACCCTGGAGCTTGTGGTTGTCTTTCGTGTGTTTCAGGCTGTTGTGTTCGCGGGGACGAAGTTGTTCTTTTCTATTGCTCCCCGGGACTCCCTTTATATAGGAGGGGGCCCGAGGTTACAAGTGGTGAGTCCTACACGATACTGCCGTCTCGCCGACAGGTGGGCCCTTCCGTCGTTATCGCCATCATTTCGTTTCGTCTAGGCGTGGCCACGACCCGTCGCGTCGTGCGCAGCGGCGGGTACTGTGATGCTCGTCTGGTGCTACTGTGCCGGCTACAGTGCTGTCACGTCGTGTCCGGCAGCCGTCGCAGCTTTCTGCTGGAGCGTCGCCGTGGTGAATCTCGTTCCGTCCCGTCAGGACGGATGGCAGTTGGTCGTCAGAGTAAATGTATCGTAATGCGGTGCCTACCTCCAAGGGGTCGTTCCCCGGGGATCGGCCTTCGGAGGCCGGAGTCTTCGCGTGCCCACGCGGCTAAGGCGTGACTGCCGCAGATTGCCGTTGAGGAGGGTCGGAATTCGCGATCGCTCGACCCCCGATCTTACGCGTACGAGCGCGCTCTGTTGGGTACCCGGGGTACGTGATCCCGACAAGAACCGCTTGCCGTACCAGCGGGAGACGTTTACATACAACGGTTTGATTTTATTCAGGTACTTGAGGAGCACCTCCTTTGCGGACCGCCGCTCCTCTGCAGGGACGGTGTCCTGGCTCTGCTGCTGTGCTGCCATCGTGATCATCCAGCTCGACGACGTCGTCATGGTCTTCCAGCTCTAACCATCATGGGCGGGGGCGAGCATCTGCGTGATCTGTTTCACGGATCGAAAGAAAACCAAATGAACCGTGGCTGCGATAGAGCTGCTCGTGAGCTCGTAAGCCTATGGGAGATGTGTCTCTGCGAGTCAATGGGCTGGCCGCTAGATCCCTCCGCACGTCAACGCGGCATGCATCGAGATAGGGTCCATAGGCGCTTCCTCTACGAACCTCCCGTAGGGAATTTTTTTCCTTCCTGCCGCACCTGCTTTTCTTGGCTGCATGCGCGCGATGCAAATGGTCTATACCGTGCGAACAAAAATTACCACCACAGCAACAGAGTAACCAAAAAATTCGAAAAAACAAGCTCGCACGAGGGATCAAACTCAGGCGCTGTCACCTCAGGACTGGCATTGGTAACCAGCCGGAACAGGAAAGGACTCAGGTTAAGAAAAAACAGCAATTTATTTAATAAGGAAGGACAGGGAAAAAATAGTACTCCCTCTGGTACAGAAAGGACAGTTCAGCCATATGAGTAAGGGCCTGTTTGGGGGAGGAGATGCTTCTCCGCTTTTGCCAAAATCCGCATTTCAGAGAAGCGGCATGCGCTGTCTTCAAAAGCTGAATTTTCAAAAACACTGGAGCAGAAACTCACATGTTTGCTATTCAACTTCTCTGGCCTGAGGAAGTGATGGAATGCAATCGTGGAAAGGGATGAGCTCGATGGCGGCTAGATACGTGGGGGAAAGCGAGCAGGTTGGCACCGGCTCGGCCCCGCCTGATGGAGATGCGGTGCAGCGGCTAGATGCATGGGGGAGGAAGCGAGGAGGATGGTCACTAGGTTGACGAAGGTGAGCTCGGGTGGTGTGACCGGAAGGGGAGCTCGGAGCAGCGGTCCGAAGATGGGGCCTGTGGTGCTCGAGGCTGGCAGCAGCTCAAGCCTGGGGCTGCAGTCGGGTAGTGTAGGGTCGCCGGGATCTTGGGAATGAGATAGCGACGGTAGGGAACCTACATAGGTGGAGGGAGGTGATGAGCATGGCGGAGGGAGGTTATGCCCATCAGTGGATAAAGAGGAGAGGGTGTCATTGGGAGAGAGAAGCAAATAATCAACACCCGGGGCGCTTTCTCGCTTCCAATGTAACAAGTGGGAGAAGCGATTCTCCAACCTTTTCTGGAACACTGTTTGGGGAAGCCTCGGTCGCTTCTGGTGTTTTTGAAACATAAGTAGAAAAAATCTCCTCAAATAGGGGCTAAGTTTTGTAAACAAAGTCGTTTGCGGAAAAATAGCCATATGAGTATGAAATACCCTTTGAAAGCTAGGATGGCAACGAGTCGGGTTCGTGTCGAGTTTTGTAAAAACCCGCTCAATTCAAAAAATTTTGTGGGTGCAATATCATTCTTGAACCCGTACCCATGGGTAAAAAATGAAACTTGCACCGAACCCATCGGGTTTCAAGCAGATGTTGGGTCCCCATCGGATTTGCATTATATTTTGTCGCAAAGTATGTATATATCATAGTTGCACACGGTTGTCAGGTCACCATCATGTTTCGAGGGGGTGTCGGATCGTCTGTTGTTATAAGGATGATAATGGGTCGAGTTCGGCTCGGATGCAGTAAAAAGCTGCCTGATAGAGGAGAGTACAGGTGGAGTTTCGGACCTGAGAGAGTACTCGGGCACCCGACGGGTCACCCGTGGGTGGAGAAAAAAAACTTGACCCGCACCTGTTTTATTTCAAATTAGGTGCGGATGGTCAGTCGCAGGTGGATAAATAGACCCACGCCCGCATCCATCTGAGTACCCAAAACCTGCACCCGAATTGCCATCCCCGCTGGAAGCCAAGCCGCCAACGACCGATTTACTCCGGCAGTGCTGGTTCGGCTCCTGCGCGTGCTGCGCCGTGCGAGCAGTGCCATGAAATCCGATGATGCACTATTAACCAAGACGTGCGCTGCTCCAATCTCAGGCGCTCCGACTCCAATCTCATCAAGAACACTCAAATCCTCTTCTTTTTCGCAGCTTGCAGTGGCAGACGCCATGGCTGGGCTCCCGGAAGACCTTGCACTGCTGGACCCGGTCGATCTCGCCGCCTGCACCCCCGATCGTCTTTCTGTTGTAGGCCCTGATGCATACGAGGTGCGTCTTTGAAGGTGTCGTTACCAGGGAGGGTTGAAGTGTGGCATGATGAATATGTTTCGTTCCTGATTCTGAAGATGAAACCGATGGCTACTAAGCAGTGGTTATTCCATATTCTAAGGGAGAAGAACTACAACAAGAAAATCAATAAGATGGAACCAATTCAAGATGACAAAGAATGCAGTTAGGTGTTAATCTCCCTTCTCAAACTAGCATCAACAGAGGAGCACATTTTTTATTCACACAAATCTTGGCATGCATGATGTCCTGGAGCTATTTATGCCTATCCCGTTCCCTGATCTCTATGGATGCAACGATGATGAACATAATGAAGCAACAACAATTCTGTTTTGGATGGCAAGAGGACACTAATTCAAGTCAATTACTAAATGTCAACTAGATTCTGTTTTTGTTTCTTGTAACTAGAATATGTCAAATAGATGGATTAATCAAGGGAGGCCATAGCGTCCTGTAACAATGACAATTACGTTGCAACGGAAGTCAACCATGCCTCTCCCGTTGGTCTTTTTTCATATGAGAAATTTTGAACTTATTTGATCTTTTTAACTTCATGCGTTAATTCCTTCATCACTTGTTGAGGTGTTACATAAAATTCTATTTGCCTTCTTTGGATAGTACTCATAAAGCCTAATAAAGATTGGAACAAGTATTGCATTTAGTAAAATCGATGTTTCATCGTCTTGCATGATTGAAAAAGATAGTAAAACAAATTCATAATTGAAAGGCACTGTAACATCTTGTAATTACCTCTTGGACAATTGGGACAAACTCTTTAAAGGTTTTTGCACTCTTTATTGTTCCTTATCAGCCATTCAAAAAATTTGTAATTTCTTATCAGTCACTCAAAAATTTTAATTTCTTTATCAGCCACCAATGTTAACTTTCTTTCTTTTCGTCACTCCTGCACACTTACATGCTTGAAAAAGACTTGTTTGCCCTTCTATCAATTTTTCGTATGTTTTATCAGTTACTTATTTCAGTGGACATTGTTTGGTTTTGAGGGTTATAAAATTTTTACAAGGAAAAATTCA
>BCLG01000694.1:142982-153182 GCA_001602295.1 Zoysia matrella | reverse complement strand
AATTACTTAAAGATTACTATGAACAAAATTTAATAATTGTCCTCATAGGTGAGGTTTAAGTATTCTTTTAAAGAAGATGCAAACCCAATATATCGTAGCATTGGTTATATAGGCTCCTTGGTAACTGTTCTGGATATGATATACCATATCAATTTTTGCATTATAATTACAACAGTCAATTGTTGTACCTGAAATATAAACCATTGTTTTGTTGCTGCTATTCCTTGCCATATATTAATCCATGGCTCCACGCAATATGTAAACCTTAATATTAGGCTAATACATTTTTTTTCTTTTGCAGGTATAATGGGACATCTTTCTATGTTCTCTTAAAAATTCTGTTGCAGATTCATTTCTGAAGTTTTCTATCTTTTTTGTGGCAGCTATAATTGATAATAGAATCAAAGGGAGGGATTACAGTTATGATGATGCAATTCAAGTTAGTGCATTTTACCCATTGTTACTTCTGTGTTATACCTTTCATATTCTTGAATCACTTTCTCGCATCTGTTGTTGTGTTTGACAAGTATTGGCTCCCTTTTCAGTTATTATATGATTGTTAATACTATCGTTGACTATCATTGTAAATTTGACTTGAAATTTGCACATGCGATCTTATTTCGTGTTGTTTGCTGTACTTTATGCTAAGTGCCTCCTGTTGTTGGGCTTGTTGGTCTACCAATTGTTACTTTTGTGTTATACCTTTCATATCCGTGAATTGTTGTGTTTGAATAGTATTGGCTCCCTCGTCGGTTATTGTGCCATTGTTAGTACTATCATTATAAATTTGAATTGTCATTTGCACATGTGATCTTATTTCATGTTGTTAGCTGTACTTTATGCTAAGTGGCTGCTGCTGTTTGGCACATTGGTTCCTGACAGTGTTTTGACTTCTCTATTGTTATGCAAATCTAGAGGTTCAAAGCATGTATCATTGAAACATAGACCAAACGGAAACTACTTTTTTTTTTGGTTCTATCTCGTAGTAGTATCAATGTGTTAGCGCTAGAATCTGGCAGGATCCCCTAACACGGGTGAGCACGACAAAAGCGGAACAGGGAGAGTTTGTTTCGGCCACAACATTGGCCGCATGTGGCAGGGCCCACTCCCTAGGGTATCGTGCACGGAAGGCAAAATAGAATGACAGTATTCGTGAAGATTTTTGGATCTCGGAGCTGCTTAAGCCGTGTTTATTCTATTTTGGAGCATATCTTCTAATTTTAGGAAGTTAGATTTATTAGCATTACAGCCAAATTAAACCTTAGTTTTAGGAGTATAAATGGTAGCCCCAGCGAATTGTAAAAAACGGTCAACACAAACACGATACAATTTCAGTGCATTGCCAAACCCTCTGTGTAAGCTTGTCGCGAAACTGCTGCATCATTCTTGACCTTGAGAGGTGAGAGCCCGCAGCCCGGTGGTCGCGACGTTCATGCTCAAAACTTCGTTGGTTAATTTCGATATTCTGATTGTGGCAGCACGATCGCTAGTTATCTGGTGTATTAGTACATTGTTTTCATCTAGATCTTTTGCAGTGAGTCACCTCTAGAAAATTTAATATTTTGATCTAGTACCGTTTGCGTGTTTGCTTGTCCCATGATCTATCTTGGTTAGTTCTGATCTTCTAGGATAATTAGAACTGTCTCAGTTAAGTCTGATCTGCTAATTTAGATCTAATAGTTGTATGGTGCAACAACTTGAGAAGATAGAAGTATTCTCAGGATGCTTCTTTCTTCTCAACATTTAGAAGCATACGATTTTTGGATCTTCCAAAAGCTAACAAGCAAAAGTGGTGAAAAGCTGAAACAAATAGGGCCTATGTCCGGCGACATCGGCTGATGAGCCCGCCACAGAACAGCTGATGGACCAACACCTTGTATACTGCATGTGAGCATTGGACCTGCACCAGAGCTAAGCAGATCTCTAGGTCACATCTGAGGTGATATTTTCTCGCCAACATGCTCTCTGGCACGCTTAGTGGGACGTCGCCAACCCCTGTATGCGCGGTTTTATCCTGCAGTGACATCCATCACAACTTAATCTATTATATGAATTGATAGAAGCTTTGGGTGTTATTACTTCATGGTCCATACTTAAACTACAATTATAGCAAATGTTAATAATATGCTTGCGCATGGTTCTAAGAAAAAGGGCAACCTGGTGCACGTAGCTCCCGTTTGTGCAAGGTCCGGGAAGGGTACGACCTCTTTATTTCTTTTGTATGCTGCCTTTCCCAACATTTATGCAAGAGGCTGTTTCCAGGACTTGAACTCATGACCTCATAGTCACAAGGCAACATCTTTACTGCTGCGCCAGGAGGCATGGTTCTAAACAAATGTAAAATTTATTTGGGTAATTAGTACCAATATAGCTCTTATAGTGTCCCTGGACTGTTATTATGATGCAATTTGACCTACATGCCTGTCACTTTTGTTTAATCATTTCCTACTTTTGAATGCAGCTAAGGCAGTTATGCAAGATATCAGGAGTAAAGGTCTCCTTCAACACTGAGAATGCTCGTGATTCGTTCTACAGGGCAGCAGTAAATTTTGTGTTAGATGATTGCAGCAAGTATGTTTTTTGTTCCACAAAATTTGTTGTGGTTTTAGTTACTATGTTTTTCAGTTATCTGTACATTTTTTATGCTGCAATTTTTACTTATTTATCTGTATATATGTTCTTTATAATCTCCATTCTTGAACTTGATCTGCGCTCTTGATATTGTGTGCTTAATGAAGAGCAGCACAAGACATTGGAGCAGCACAAATTAATGGTGAGAACCCAAGATATTTTCTCGCGGGTCTCGCTAACAATATTGGGTTGGACAAGTTTCGGGCTGCCACTATTGTTTGCGCGTCGGTTGCTGTTCGCACACGTACATGTTTCTTGCAATCCTGGGTATGGACACCTAGAGGTTTGTATATTATATATTATCTTATACATTTGACAGTAATATTCATTTTTCTATATTGGCCAGGCACTAGAAATTCAAGGAAAGCGGGCAGAAGCTTTGGATGAGCTCGTGAAGATTTGTAGGATTCACTACATATTTCCACCAGAAGAAAATTCTGTATGCATTTTTCTCGAGAATTTGAGAACTTAATCTTTTGGCATTACTTTTTTTTTCTCTTTTAATCAATGTTAACCACATATTCTCACAAGCCTTGCGCTCTGGCCTTGTATATGAGTTCAGTCATGTAATACTGTAATGTGAGTTTGGTTATGTTTAGCCAGGTAGTCTCAACAAATCTAATGCAGTAAGTTGTGACAAAGTTAAATGTTTTCATTAATATTGAGTTTTCGGCGTCCCGAAGATGACATTGACTCCTGAAAAATGTTACCAAATTGTATTGATACCACTTTTTCTATTGACCCAAGCCCGTTACTTCAACATAAATCAAGGAGACCTCTACTCTCTACTATGCTAACTCGAGAGGCTAACCCTCATAGATAGCTCAACTTTTATTCACACCACAGGCTTGATACAATGTACACACTTCTTCTATGTGGCTACTTATGTCTCACCATAACACAACTACACACTAGCACATCATGTCAACCTTGCCATGCTTTCATGTATGGTGGTTCTTATGGCTCCATGACATGGTACCTTAGAGGATGGAGGACACTCCTATACAAATAGTGTTACATGACCATTGGATTGGTGCTAAGTGGCAACCATCCAAACACTTCTTACAAAATATCTTAACTCTAGTAACTTCTATCCTTATCCACTATCTAGATATTTCTTGCCATATCTAATATTTGGATTTCACGCTATTCTCCATTTTGCTATGAAGTAGTTCTAGAATCTTCCATAGCAAATATCTTGTCTCTTGTACTCTCCAAATAATTCTATATTATCCCAAGTATGCATTGATATAATTCAACAATTAATGCATGGTAAAGAGCCAAAGAATATTGCTATTGTTCATGATTTAATATGTTTTGGCTTGGGTCAGAGCATATCTTGTTTTGAACCTAGAGCAGTACATGATTGGCTTCATGTTATGGGCTGTGGCGCCCTAGCCCAAGGGTGCGCACAAGAGGCTGTTTTAGGGTTTGTTAGCTTAAAGATTATGTTGTTTAGTGTCTGTTAGATTAAAGATTAGATTGTTTAGGGTTTGTTAGGATAAAGATTAGGTTGTTTAGGGTTTGTTTAGCCCTGCTGCCTATATAAAGCAAGTAGGAGACCCATTGAGGGTAAGCAGAAAAGAAGTTAATCTTTTCGAAGGGGGAAGATTACCTTTGTTAGAATAAACCACGCCATAAGTTCGTCTATGTGCGTTTGTGTCAAGTTTAAGTGTGGTTCAGCACGGTGTACGCACTATGCATTCAAACTAGCAGACGGCGCCTGGTTTGGATCAGGTTGTGTACGTGTTGATCGAGTCTAGATAAGGCCCAGCAGTACGCAGGTTTGTTGTCGGCTAGTTGCTGCATGGGTTTGATCGAGTCATTAGGGACGTTAGACGGATAGGAGTAGTGGTGTGCGTGCTGCCGATTCGTATGGAGAAGCCGCGTCGTCCGGGCGAGCATGTGGCTCACGGCGACGTTGAGCGATTCCTGAGCGTCATGGCATGAAGCCCGGCATGGAGGTTAGTTCCGATCGCTGCTGGCTTATATAAGCCCCTTGTAATCATCCGGTGTTAAGTGTCTAGTCCAGTGAATAAACTAAGGCCGAGATACCGGCGCTATTGGCGCCACGGCGTTTGTCGCCGGCAAACTTGTGCGAGCTCCTATTGCTCTTCTTCAACCTTTGTCCATTACGTGAGAGAGCAAGAGAGGTTCCTGGATTGTTCCAACATTTGGTATTCAGAGCTAGAAGATGTCTGAGACCTTGAAGATCAGCGACACGCCGCGAACTGTCGCGATGGAGCGTGTCGTGCCCGGCTCCGGCGCGGTGGAGCTTCCGATGCTAACCAAGACCAATTATCATGATTGGTTGAAGGTTATGAAGGTGAGCATGGAGGCGCTAGGGCTGTGGGGCGCAGTGGAAGGCTCCTTTGTCAAGCATCGTGAAGATAGGATGGCATTGGCCGCCATCCTGCGTTCCGTGCCGACAGAGATGAAGGCTGGGCTCGCCGCCAAGAAATCCGCCAAGGATGCATGGGCTGCAGTGAGGGCGATGAGGATGGGCGATACGCGTGTGAAGGAGGCGAACGCTCAATCGCTCTTGAAGGAATTCGAGACGATTGCGTTCTGCGACGGTGAGTCTGTCTGAGTTTGTCGTGCGCATTTGCAGGCTTGTCGGCAACCTGTAGGAGCTCGGCGAAAAAATGGAGGACGGTCGCGTGGTGAAGAAGATCCTACGCGTGCTCCCGCCGAGGTATAATCAAATTGCTTGTTCAATTGAGATGTTTCTCGATTTGAACAAAATGTCAGTGGAGAAGCTCATCGGCCGGCTGCGAGTTGCGGAGGTGCGCTGTGGTGTGGAAACGGCTGCGCAAGGCGTCGAGCAGCTGCTGCTCACTGAGGAGCAGTGGGAGGCGCGACGACGGCAGCGTGGCAAGGGCCGGGCAGGTGACGGCGTCGACCGGGATGACAGCGACGACGATCGCAGTACGAGCTCGGGCAGCAGGCATGGGCGAAGCCGCTACTGAGGACGGTGCTTCACCTGCGGGGAGCGCGGACACATGACCAAGGATTGCTGTGAGAAGAAGAAGGAGCAGGCGCTCCTTGCTGATGGCGACTACGAGCCGGCACTGCTGTAGGTCCGCGAGTTAAGATGTCGTGGTTTAGGGGGTGATTGTTAGAATAAACTACGCCATAAGTTCGTCTATGTGCGTTTGTGTCAAGTTTAAGTGTGGTTCAGCACGGTGTACGCACTATGCATTCAAACTAGCAGACGGCGCCTGGTTTGGATCAGGTTGTGTACGTGTTGATCGAGTCTAGATAAGGCCCAGCAGTACGCAGGTTTGTTGCCGGCTAGTTGCTGCATGGGTTTGATCGAGTCATTAGGGACGTTAGACGGATAGGAGTAGTGGTGTGCGTGCTGCCGATTCGTATGGAGAAGCCGCGTCGTCCTGGCGAGCATGCGGCTCACGGCGACGCTGAGCGATTCCTGAGCGTCATGGCATGAAGCCCGGCATGGAGGTTAGCTCTGATCGCTGCTGGCTTATATAAGCCCTTTGTACTCATCCGGTGTTAAGTGTCTAGTCCAGTGAATAAACTAAGGCCGAGATACCGACGCTATTGGCGCCACGGCGTTTGTCGCCGGCAAACTTGTGCGTGCTCCTGTTCCTCTTCTTCAACCTTTGTCCATTACGTGAGAGAGCAGGAGAGGTTCCTGGATTGTTCCAACAACCTTCAGCTGTAGCCGTGGTCGGGAACGTGTCCTAGCCTGGTGGATCCTTCACCGCAACAATTGGCATCTAAATACCAACACCGACGCATCGCCTCAATGGCCGGTGCAGTTGATTTTGTGGCCACCACCACGATGTCTTCAAAGCTCGATCTCATCGCCATGACGGAGAACATCTGTCAGGAGGCGAGTTACGTTGAACATCGCATTACAGCGATAGAGAAGAGCCAGATCGCGTTGCCGCATGTAGTGCCATCACCGGTCGACATGGAGGTGCCGGTATCACACATGAAGACAAAAATCATCGTGGCTATGGTGTCGCCTCCAATTATCAGCACCACCACCGTTTCAGACGTCTCGTCAACCATCAGGGCCAATCTGTGCAGATCGATCTCGGATGCCCCCATCAAGACGTCACCGTCATCTGCACCACATCTTCTTCCTCCGGCTGCAGCAACGAAGGAAGCAAGAAAGCGCGTATCCACAACTATTGCAGTTCCCAGACGCCGACTCCCGCAAGTACGACGTCGTCGACAGGGCCCAAACGACGCGCACCAGCAGAATTAGGGACGCGCACAGAGGCGGCAGCCACATCATCGACACCATCACTGAAGCCGTGACCGTCGCCAGCAGCCCTGCTGGCATCTTCATCCTCGGGAGCGTCATCTTTCCCATTTGCAGGTCATGCAATTACATCGTGATGGCTACCAGGTGCCAGCCCTCAGCGGGCAGCAGCAGCACCGGCAAGGCGAGCAGCTACGCCGACCTCATCTCATGCAGAAACTACAACCTGCACCTGTGCATGGGCAGATTGGGCCTCCTGCGCATGTCACTCCCTGAGCTGATAACACGCTTCTCAGACAGTTACGGCCCTAGCCTGGATGGGTTCTAAAGTGCACTTCTATCCTCAATTGCTACAGCTCGCGGACGAGCTGCTTGTTGGGGAGGAGGGAAATGTTATGGGCTGTGGCGCCCCAGCCCAAAGTGGCGCACAAGAGGTTGTTCTAGGGTTTGTTAGCTTAAAGATTAGGTTGTTTAGGGTTTATTAGATTAAAGATTAGGTTGTTTAGGGTTTGTTAGGATAAAGATTAGGTTGTTTAGGGTTTGTTAGGATAAAGATTAGGTTGTTTAGGATTTGTTTAGGGTTGTTTAGCCCTGCTGTCTATATAAAGCAGGTAGGAGACCCATTGAGGGTAAGCAGGAAAGAGGTTGATCTTTCTAAGGGGGGAAGATTATCTTCAACTGTCGCCGTGGTCGGAAACGTGTTCCAGCTCGGTGGATCTTCCACCACAACAATTCATTGCTTTTATTGTTTACATCTCCCACGTGAAGCTTATTTTTTTTAATCCATGCTGGTGATCCAATTTTGACGTGCCTTGATTTCCCTCATGTCATTTGCCAAGTTGCCTTGATACATAGCTGAGCATTTGATAATTTGATTTGACAGATTAGTGCTCCTAATTGATACACATTTACAAATACAGAACATTTCTATTTATGTTAAATACAAATAACCCACAATTCTATATATATCACGCTTTTTCTGTTGCCAATGTATTGACATCCTCTTGTAACTTGTTATAAAAGTAATCACACACTTTTCTTTTTTTACCTTTTGTGTACCTTAGGCCGAGATGGAAATGGTAGCTGCTGGACTTAATTTGCATGTTGATGAGAGGGTACACCTTCTATCTCTATACAGGAGCGTTTGTACTGCTGGAAGTATCAAAACAGCTGCAGAGGCTCTTGGCCTGGTACGTACTCATGGCTTATTTTGCAGTATTGAGACATTTGCTATATTATAGGCCACATAGAATGCGAGCTATTATCCAAATATTGAATATTGGAATGTATAATGGTATATGCCACTATTCAATTTAAAATAGCGCATGACCACCAGTTTTGGTGAATATTAGTTTCGGAGCTTGAAGCTTTTATTTACTATGAATAAATCTTTAATGTCTTCATTATGAATGGAGCTTATGTTCTGCAAATCTGCTTCAAATGTTGATGAAATCAACAATTTGAGAACGAAATACAAATTTACTTAATTGAAGTAGCAAGCATAAAATAAATTAGTAACTATAATCATGATCTTTTCTGCACTATGGTTCGAAGAATCCACCTTTTTTTTGTTTATAGGGGTGTTTATTTATATTGTGCTGTCTTGGTATTGCAGAGTTTACCCAATGAATGAGCATGTATCAGAGGGTTCATATTGTCGGTAAATTTGTAGTTCCAGCTACCTGATGTCACACCTTAAGCATAGTTTCAGTCTTGAAGCTCGGTACTGACAGTTGAAACTTTTGGCATTCTGCGTCCTCCTACATGCAGTATCCTAGTACATAAGCTCAGCATAGCACTGCTCACCGCCTACTCATGAAAAGATCTCAGGAATGATGATGAATTATTGTTTTATTCATCTGTGTGTTTTCTTCGTTCACCCTTCTTATTTTTGTGCAGCAGAGGGTACTTTATAGCCTGTGGGACAACCAAATATCATTTTTGTCCGTTGATAACTGGGCCTGAGTGTAATCTAATTCCTATTGGATGTAGTATTTCAGTATTTGATTGCTTTGTTTTTTGGTCTAGCCTGGCTATAATCTAAGCCAGGCCTGCCCAAACCTTGCTAGATGAATTGGCTAGAGTATAGTGCAAAAATAAGAATAATTTCAATTTCAGAGCAAAAGGTGTAATAAGAAAAGGCAAAAGAGAACTAAGTGAGATATTTTCCTACTGTGATAATGATAAGAGGTATGAAATATGATTTCAATTCCCAGTTGTAGTGTGCAAATTTTTGAAGAAAATAAAAGGTAATGCCATTTATCCAATATCTGATCATGTATCTGTATACCCTGGATTAGACCCTACAGTTCTTTTAACTCATGTTTTGCTTGATTAGATATCGGCCAGTAGAAGAGATTTCTGATATTTTCTGATAATAAACCAGGAACTGAAATTTTTTGAATTTTCGCAAAAGAGAACAATCTAGGAAATTTCTCCTAAGATAAACATCATTCTAGACATCCAGCTAGAAGAGAGCGGTGGAACCATTAGCAATCGTGCATGGGGTAATTCACCTAAATTTGTTACAAGGATGTAAAAAGGTCTCGCCACTAGAATGAGCCTTTATCAGGAGACCAATGTGGAGTTTGTCCTTGCTATTATTATAAGTGTTCCAGGTCATCTGGACCCATGGGACATCTCTTCTATTATAGAAACTATCGATATGCTTAAGCAGGAGTGTAGAGTTTTGGGATCCAAGGACTCAAGACCTCCTTTGTTCTTTGGTTTTGTAACTTTTTTCCAAGCCGCTAAGGGTTTACATTTTGTATTACTATCTAAACCCCTCCAAAGGCAATGTTTTCATGCTCTGTTAATGAAATCTAAACTAGTCGCAAAATTTTTTGGACTGCACATTGCATAGGTTGGTAGAGATGACAACAGATTTAATTTGCTGCAGTATGCCTGCATAAGAAAGCATCAAAGAATTTGGGGATAGCCATGTTTCTGTTTTATCCATTAGAGGCACAGTCATCAACACGTGGCTTTGTGGTACCTAGAGGGAGCCCCAGATATGTGAAGGGTAAAGTGTCTAATTGACAGCCCATAGTTTCTGCTAAAATGGTATCATGTTGGACTTCGCATAATTTATTTGTAGACTAGTAGAGGCTGCAAATGTTTGCAGGAGTCCATTAAGGTGGAAAAGTTCCTTCTGAGATGCCTTCATTATGACAATGGCATCATCTGCCTATTAGACAACTAGGAAATTATTGCTTGGATCTGCTAGAACTGGTACCGAAGAGATACCTTGCTCATAAGCTTTGTTCATAATGCACTGTATAAGATCAGCAGGCAGTACAAATAAGAGTGGTGAAAGAGGATCTCCTTGTGTTAAA
>BCLG01000694.1:116166-142882 GCA_001602295.1 Zoysia matrella | reverse complement strand
TAAACTCTTTCTTGGATTGTGACATCGATGTATATATTTAAAAGACCAGGCCAAACACCCTTTGTATCGTCCTTGTTTTGATGAAACCATACTTATTTCTATGCATGAGGGGTATTATCGAGGCCTGCAATCTTTCTGCTATGAGTTTAGTTATAAGTTTGAGAATGGAGTTCACAAGGGAAATGGGCCTAAAGTCATTTTCTGTTGTGGGATTGTGGATCTTAGGTAGTGTTTGGTTTGAAAATTGTAACGCAAATGGAAATGGTATCAAAATACAGTGAAATCAGCACTGGTATTAGTGATTGCTATCTTTGGTTCCACCACTGTAACGGAATCAGAAAAGTATGCTGCTTCTCGCCATAGTCACCGTCGTCTTCCTCCAGACGTATACGAACCCAAAAACCAGTAGCGCTCGAGGCCAGCGGTGCTCCATACGTCTACAAAGCAGCGGTGCTCGACTGGCTGATCTCTCTCTCTTTCTCTCCCTCTCTCTCTCTCTGGCGTAGCACGGAAACAGCAAGGCGCGGGGCCAGTGCATGGCAGGGGCAGGAGCGCACAGGGCTGCGTGCAGACCGGTCGGCAGCACCCGACGCCGGTGATGCGCGGCGCGTGGGGCCGCAGTTCGGCCAGCAGCGCCCGAGGGCGGCCGTGTTCGAGACACGTGGTCGACGCGTGGGGCCGCAACACGGTCGGTGGTGCTCGAGGCCGGCGACGTGCGCCCGACGCTGTTGGCATAAGTGATCTGCAAGTCAAAAAACAGGCCATGCATCAGACATTTGTAATCAGTTAAAATCTCACGAATTCAGTCAAAAAAACGTTGCCATACATATACAAATGATAAGATCACACCCTGATCGGTGGACGCAACTAACTCATATTTGTGGCCCCAGATCGAACAGCGTCATGTCATAATAAAAGGGGGGGAAAATAAGGGGAGAATGACGGCCATCAGAAGACACCCACGAGCTCTCTGGCAGACCACCCCTCAACAAATAGAATCCCGATAAAAAAAGCGCTAGATCGATCTGAAGGCCTCAACTCTTCTAAGGCCGTCTCCGAGCAGTGCCATTGAAGACCTGAAGGGAGGAAGTAACCTCTACGAGATCGATCACATCAACCAAAGGCGAACTCAAAAGATCGATTATAGTGGCATCAAACGAGTTCAAGCGTCATGAATGACAGTGAACGTAAGACCATCTAATTCTGAATTCACTAAGTCTAAGTCCTGCAGATGCGAGTTGTCACAGTTGAATTGGTATCCGACTACAGTGGTGGAGGGATTGAGATTTGAATAGGACAGTATCCCATTACATCATATTTGATTACGATCTACGTCTAAACAAACAAATTTAATGGATCGCATACCAAATGTATTAAGATTACATTACAAATCAACGAAACAAACACTAACTTAGTGACCAGGGTGATGAACGAGTTGTTGATTGACTGCAGGCTGACTGATTAAAAGAAATCAAAACAACGTTGATAAATATCTTGATTAATTATATGCCAACATTTCTCGAGGAACATACCAGTAGAGCCATCAGGGCTAGGTGCCTTATCCACTGGCATTATTCTTACAACCATACCAATTTCTTCTCTAGTGAAAATCAAAGCGAAGTGCTCCATGTTGCCACGCCTTCTGACTAGATCAGATAGGTTAAAGAGAATTTGGGGGCTTGTGGGTTGCCCCATCCTAAATTTTTAAGTTCTCCATGACACAGATGTTTTCCCATAGTGATCATGGATAATTTGTCCCTCTGGTGTTTCAAGGCTTGTTATAGTGTTGAATCTATATCTTTCAGTTGCAGCAGCATGAAAAAATGTGAATAGCTCTGATACGAAGGTCTGATGATGGCCCATGAAAGTATAGGCCATGGTTGGGACTGGGCTATTTTGTGACGATTTAGGAATGTCACATATGTATCAATTTATGATGAAAAATGAGAAAATATCACCCAAGTTAATCTATTACGTGAGATACATGATGAAATAATTTTTCATCACAAATACACGATTTTTCTTCAATCTATGATGAAACATGAATGCCACATATCACTATGTTTCTTGTAGTATGTTTTCATCTTCTAATTTTATCCATCTATTCTTATACCCTTTCCTCCATTACTCCTATCTTGACGTAAGCAAGTTCATGATGTGGTCTTTCAAAATCTTCCTGAGATTATATTCCTGAACAAACAGAGTTATCTGTTCTTCTAGCTTGTCCACGATAAAAAAAACCCATTACATTCTATGATGAGCTTGTTAATTGTGGATATACTTTTACTCTATTTCTTCAGCAACTTTGGTTGTTGAGTTGTGGCCCTGATTTTGTTATCCCAGCTATTTTTTATTATGTTCAGAAATTCAGGTTGCTCTACACAGAAGTTCTTCGGTATTGATGTGTACGTGATACCTGATCTTGAGTCAAGTCATGACAACTCATAATTTGGTGAAGAGCGACACAATGAGCAGTGACAAAATTGATCTGTTCTTGAATCAACATAATTTAAACACCGCAATCACTGCACCAGTTCTCCTATGATTATCAACCGTGCGCTACCTGATTGACCATGCCAATAAGGTTAATCATTGCCTTACTAATCGAATAGCACAAGCAAGAGGTTGTTTTAGGTGTGTTACCTTCAGGGATGTATGGTTAAGAGTGCACAGAGGTCTGATCGTCCTGACCAAGGTTCCTTAAATCTTGTACTTCTTGCATAAGTGATCTCAACCAGTGTTTGCAGAACTACTAATATGGAGGTGGGTTCACTTGTAGAGTAGCTGAAGTGGGAGCACGAAGACTAGGGATCTCTGCTTCTGCTTCCTGAATCATTGGGATGGATTTTATATTATTCCCAAGCATATTCACGCTGATTTGAGGAAAGGAAACAGTAATGCTTTGGGCGAGAAAGACACAGTTGGTTAAATATGTTGTACTCCCTCCGGTTTCAAAATATTGACACTATTGACTTCTAACATTAACATTGACCATTCATCTTATTTAAAAAATTTGTTCAAATGTCTAAAATTTTGTTATTATTTGATTTATTATTAGTGAAATTTAAATCATAACTAATAATTTTACACATTGGAACAAATTTTTTGAATAAAACAAATGGTCAAAATTGATGTTAGAAGTCAACGGTGTCAATATTTTAAAACCGGAGGAAATACTTGTGAAGAGCGTACCATGTCTTGATCATTCTGAAATTTTTTGGTCTGGAGGGGTTGCAGGTTTGTATTACCCCCTAGTTTGTAGCTTCATGAGCCAGAACCGAACTTTGAGCTGGAATCAAGAGTTGAGAAGGAGAACCTTGGTTGACTGACTCTCCATTTGAAAGCTGCTCTTGCTGCATATTGTGATAAACCTCTAGATTCATCATGAATTGATCAGGAAAATTTGAAACATGTTTTGGCTCCCGATGGATAGCAGTAAATAGTGCAATTATTTCTCTCAATTTTTTGCTGATTGCGTTACATTTTTCTACCGCATTGAGGCCCCGTATATATTGCAATTTTAGTACATTTCAGGAACACCTATTGTTTCTGCTATCCATTGGGAAACTGTTGACACTGAACACGGGTTCGGGACAGCACACCACGCGCTCATCCGTGTGCGGAACATCGATGTCGCCTTGACACAAATCACCACAAGCACCTAGAAAACTCACCTCAGGAGGGATCCCATCGGAGGAGGATCTTCTTAGGGTTGATCAGGGTTCGGTCAGGCCAGCCGGATCGCCTTCACACATTGCCGAGACGGGAGAAGAATGGAATTGAGGTCGAGTAAGGAGATTAGGGTTTGGAGAGGTAAAAAATGTAAAGGCAAGTTAATAGAGACGATTGGGATGCCCCTGGCCTTCTTTTATAGAGGTGGAGTGGTCTTACCCCGAAAAGTTTTGGATCCTATTAATTAGGAAGGTAATTTGTTCTAAAAACAACCGAAACCGATATTACCGGACTGTCCGGCACATGGCCGAAGACTCCAGTAACCGGACACTCCGGCCTTGTGCCAAATGCTCCGGTGATTTTCTGGCAATTCCATAGGGGGGTCGGCCGGACAGTTATTCATCATATCGGCCATGTTATGATCTTTTAACAATGATATTCATCATATCGGCTATTTTCCATTTAAGCATTTTGGCATACGCTCAGGTGATATTTCTTCAAGTAATCGGCCATTAAAGGCCCTAGGCAACAATATTACTTGCATGTCTTCTACCATGTAGGCATTCCTAGCTATAATTTTCACTATCCTATATGGTCCTTCCCAATTAGGGGACCACTCCCGAACTCGTTGCTTTTTGATCCGACGGGCAGAATTGTTTTCTAAACTAATTCACCCACTTGAAAAGTTTTGATTTTCACCTTCTTATTGTAGGCTCTAGCAACTTTTGCTTTGTCTTTCTCAATTTTCTTTAAAGCATTCAAGCGCTTATCGGTCACCTCATCAATATTATCTAACATTAAGGCATTATACTCATCGGTGCACAAATCATTTTATTTGGCTAACCTAAGAGCTCTTAGATTTACCTCAACAGGTAAAACGACCTCTTGTCCATACGCAAGCTCATAGGGAGTTACCTTTGACATTCTTCGCACCCTTTGTAGTAACGGTAACAATCGGCAATCATAGTGAGCCAATAAAATCCAACCCTTCTTAATAACCACTTCATTTTAGGAGCTGATTGGTGTGTACCACAAATGCCTTCATAAACCTCCCCCATTGCTATTTTAGCTTCTTCGTCATCTAGACACTTTAAAAGAAAATCATTCCTCGTTCGGCGATACAAATGACTATCAATTAAAGTGTACTTAAAAGCTATGTGCCGAACCTTTCGTTCCACCCTTCGAGTTGGGTCACGAATATAAGATACTATAGAAGACCTCCAATCGGATAATTCAATTTTGCCATAGTCTGGGTTGCCAATAGCCGAATTCTTCATCTCTAAGATTTCAAGCATCAGTTTCTTAATGACCGAGAATTTTACTTTGCCGATATTATAACCGGATGCTTGCTGCGCTAAATCATTCACTTTACTATTTTCATGCCTAGGAACATGATGTATATGAAATTCATCCAATTTTTTGACAACGTCTAAGCATTTATCCAAAATCGCATTTAGGGATCCATCTAAGCAATGGAAATTCCCAGCAACTTGCTGCACTACTAGCAATGAATTACCAAACACTACAAGAAAACTGTTTTTTAATCACCAAGATATTTGGTAACTATATGTGTAATTTTATTTACTATAACTATTTTGTCACTAAAAATCTTAGTCGCATTGTGTCACTAAAACCTTGTCACTATATGTATATAGTAACCAACAATTGGACATATTGGTTACTAAAACTAAATAGCAACTAGGGAACCCTTGGTAACTAAATACATTTATCAACCAATGAGCATATACCTTGGTCACTAAAAATGTATGTCTACAATAAAATCTAAATCTTGGTCTCTATTTATCAATTTTTAGTGACCAAATCTCTTGGTCACTAAAACTTGGTGGCTAAAGATTCATTTTCTTATAGTGAAAAGCCTTTACATGTTTTACTCCCATAGATTCTAACATCTCTAAACCGAACAACAGTGCCTCATATTTGGCTTGATTATTAGTGCAAACGTACTCTAACCGGTTAGCAAATTCAAAGTATTCATTATGAGGAGATTCTAGCACTACACCAATACCTTGACCTTCTTTGCAAACTGATCCATCTATAATTTCCAGGGAGTAAATGTGACATAATTGCCATCCAAATTATGTTCTAAATGATCCCGATGTTCAACTATGAAATCTGCAACAATTTGGCCTTTCATAAATTTCAAGGATTCGTAGGCCAAATCATATTCAATCAAAGCATATGCCCATTTACAAAGTCTACCACTAGATATTGGTCTATACAACATATATTTAATAACATCGGTGCAAGTACTAGACAACAAGTAATGTCTCAACTTAATGGAAGCATAATACAAGAAGAAGCATAGTTTCTCAATGGCAGCGTACCTTGTTTCTGCATCCACCAATCGTCGGCTCACGTAGGTGATCATGACTCTCTCTTCCTTCGGTATCTTGAATCAAAATAGTGCCAATTAAATCGTCTTCGGCAACCACATATAGACGAAACGGAGCTCCCCTCGTAGGCGCCCGAAGAATCGAAGGTGATGACAAGTATCTCTTGATCTTACCAAAGGATTATTGTTGTTTTCCCCTCAAGTGAATTCGGTCTCATTCTTTAACCGAGGGATAGGTGTGAATGCATTGATTTTCCCGAAAATTAGATATGAATCTTTTCAAGTAATTCACCTTGCCTAAGAATTTCTGCACATCTCTTTTGCACGTAGGCGCTTGCACTTTTTGTATGGCTTCTATTTTTTTAAGATCTATCTGTATGCCATTTTCATGAATAATAAAACCTAAGAACCTCCCACCGATACACCAAAAGTACACTTTAGTGGATTCATTTTCAAACCAAAGCGACGCATACGCTCTAAGGCAAGATGAAAATCGGCCAAGTGTGGATCAAGAGCGGCCAATTTAATTACTGCATCATCAAAATAAATTTCCATGATGACACCAAGCAAGTCATGAAAGATAAAATTCATAGCCCTTTGATAAGTTGCTCCCGCAATTTTCAGTCTGAAAGTCATGACGACCCATTCAAATAAACCGACAATATCGGGACATCTAAATGCAGTTTTAGACATATCATCTTCAGCCATAAAAATCTGATTGTAGCCCGCATTCCCATCAAAAAAATTGATTACTTTATGGCTAGAAGCGTCATTAATCAGCATGTCAGCTATAGGCATAGGATACTCATCTTTAAGAGTGGCTCTATTCAGATTTTTAAAATCAATGCAAACTCTTATCTTACCTGTATTCTTCTTCTCGACGGGCACAATATTAGATATTCACTCCGCATACCTGCGAGGTCATATAAAATTTGCATTAAGTAATCAGTTTACTTCTTCTTTAATCCGACCATACATATCCGAATTGAACCTTCTCATCCGTTGTATAAAAGGTCTAAAACCAGATTTGATATGAAGCCGATGTTTTACAAGTTCACGGCTCAATCTCAGCATCTCATTGTAAGACCATGCGAAGCAATCTATGTATTCTTTTAAAAACTCGATTAGTTTTCCCTTATAATCGAGTTTCAGATTTTTGTTTACAAATGTCGGCCTTGGACTTTCATTATCCCCAAGGTTTATTTCCTAGAGAGGATCAGCCGATGTAAAACATTGTCCTAATTTATCCATGTCCTCTATTTCTTCTATAGTTTCACTCATATCGTTCACACTAGCCCGATAGTGCTCGACTCTATTGCAACCAATCTAAATTTGACTCCATTGGATCACATAATATGATTGCACTGATTTTCCACCGGCTTTACATTGACGGGTACAAATTCATCTCTAGTAACACTAAGGAAATCATAATCCGTCAAGTCTAAGTCCGTCAAACACTTGACATTACTATGCGACAACAAAGACGAATCGGCCATGGCGATACAAGCCGATACATCCGCATGAACCATCTCCACATCATCACTAACCCATTGTATCAATAATAGGTGCAAAGTAGATAGAACACATTTATTGGCATGTATCCAATCACGTCCTAAAATCAAACTATAGCTTCTTCGAACATCAGCAACAAAGAAAGCGGTAGCCATAGTCTTACTTTCGACGGTGAGTTCCATGGAAGTGACCCCTTTACTCAATAGGATCTTTTTCTCCCACACCGTGCAGAGTCATGTTGGTCCGGATGAGCTCATCATCAGCCTTACTTAGCTTTTTCTTGTGACGGCGTCGGCTTGTAGTCTAGAAGATCATCGTTCTCAAACTCGGACATCTTGACGTCCCCCGCAGATGTTGGCGCGGTAGGAGTTTCTTCGGGTGCGGTATCGGCTTGGTCTGACGTCTCCACCGTCACGACCGAATCCTCCGGTGGTGGTGAAGTTGGAGATTCGGGCTTCTTCACCTTCCATTGCTTACCTTCAGGGACCATTGGCTTGACTTCATTGAATACTTCGTCCCTATTCTTTACGGCTTCTCGCTCTCAAATCTTACGCAAGTGTAGCCGCTGTAGCTTTCTCTTTTGAGTTCGGGTCAAGCCGGAGGGACACCACTTCGGCTGCATGTACTTGAAGAGGATTTGCTACTACTAGCCTTGTGATCATGAGAAACTTTTCCATCCAAATCACTTACCGTGATCGGTCCACTGGAAACTCCCCCAATTTTAACATCAGTCATGCCGATTTTGACAACACCTCCGGATGCATTTTTCTAATTTATGGAAGTTTGGGGAGTGTATTAATTACCATGCTTGATGCGTCACTCCTGTTTTGGGGCAACCGCAAAATCATCTTGTCTTGCATTGATCGGCAGAGGTCCGGACTGATCATGAGCATAGTCGGAGAGCCTTGTGAAGACATTCCCCTTTGGTCCACCCCATTCGGGATGAAACAACGGGTATTGTATTGGCGGAACATGAATCCACAGTCCCATATGTGGATTCCACATTGGGACCGAAGGATAAGGCATAGGGACGTGTCATGGTGGCAGCAAACCGAACAAAGGTAGAGAAGGAGGAATAGGCGTATTCATATTTGGTCTCACCTGCTTCCTAGGACGCTCCTCACTATGGGGAGATCTTGGTCGTTTGGCCGACCGATTCCCCGAATCAGTCTTTTGGTGCTTGTATTTTTCCATGAGGCGGTCAAGTGTGCTTTTGAAGGTTGTTTTCTTCTCTTTGACCTTGACCTCATTTACTTTCCCCTTGCCCACTTCGGAATTCTTGGGTTTGATCATCTTGGGTTGTGGAGCTTGCTCCTCGGGTCTCGGCCTCTAATAGTGACTTTAATGGACTCATTACCATCGAGAGATTTCTCTAGCACCACCTTCCTAGGAGCGGTTGCACCACTCGAAGGAGTAAGCCTTTCTTCCCCTATGATGACATTTTTCCCTTTCATTGTATGGGCTTGATGTAGTCGAATCAACACTTTAGGGTTGAGATCCAAAGTGTTCAAAGGGAAAGGGTACTTGTCAATTTGCATTTCATTGAGACTCAATCATCTTTCATTGATGGCCAATTAGACCTGTCGACGAAAAACATTGCAATCATTAGTAGCATGAGAATAAGAATTGTGCTACTTACAATATGCTCTACGTTTTATTTCATCCGCCGGTGGCAATGTATAGGACAACTTAATATACCCACCTTTATGCAGCTCGTCAAATATTCTATCGCATTTGGCTACATCAAAGGTATATTTCACATTATCTTTTCGATTCTTATGAATCGGCTTGAGTGCATCACATGCCAAAGAGTTACTCTTGGAGGGCCAATTAAACTCAGCAGCAAACATATCATTAGATTCATCATCGGTGCTATTCGAATCATATTCAACAACATGGATATTGTGCCGTGATTTATGATCATGCTTTGGCTCTTTGCTCCGGCTCTCTTCTATCGAAGCCTTTTATTGGAGTTGTGTAAGAGTAATAAAATCATAACATCCAATTTTTCTCTAATATGGGACCCTAAACCGTTAAAAGCTAAATCGGTCAAATCTTTTTCAGAAATTGCCACATTAAAGCAACGATTTTTAATTTCTCTAAACCGTCGAATAAAACTAGCGACGGTTTCATGCTTTCCTTGCCTAGCTGATGTCAAATGTGACAAATTTAATTCATTGTCTCCAGAATAAAAATGGTGATGAAATTTGCATTCTCAGAATTCCCAAGTGCAAATGGAATCCGGAGGCAAAGATGAAAACCATGAGAATGCGGTTCCGGTCAATGATAAGGAGAAAAGTCTAATTTTCAGAGCATCACTACCATTAGCTTCTCCTAGTTGAGTGGTGTATTGGCTACTATGTTCCCATGTAGTCTTATTGTCTTCACCGCTAAACTTTACAAAATCCAGGACACACCAACCACTAGGATAAGGGACCGAATCAAAACATGCGAGGTAAAGTTTTTTGATAGATTCGGTCTCTACCTTTCAAGTCAACCCTAAGTGTGTCTTAGAATTGTTTAGTCAAATCTTCTTTAAAGTTTGAGAGGCACTCTTCTATGTTTGTGGTGGGGGCTCTATGAGGGTTTGCTTGCGCGCTATTTCCCATCACATTAAACTTTTCATCTTGCGCCGGACCCTAAGGCATTCCCGTACCGTTTGATGGAATAAATGGAGTACTATACACAATGGTGCGGTTGGCAGGAACAAAATTGGATACCTCATTCAATCGGCTAGTAGCCGGATTGGGAATGCTGTCAATCGATTCTACATTAGAAGGAGGCACTACTAAAGCATTAGTTTGTGCATCAGTCTGAAAAGCCAATTGCCCACTAAATGAATTCAACGGCATGTTGTACCATGGTTTTTCCACACTAGATACACAAGGAGCCGATGAATTAGCATGAGGTCTATCTACTTGTGTAGTACAACTAGAAGATGCAATACCAAGATTTTTCAACGATTTTGCTATGGATTCTTGGATCATGTACTGCATTTCATCTTTCAAGATCTTTTGATTATGAGCAGACCAAGATGAAAGATCTTCAGAAGTAACCGTGGGTTGGGTAGATGAACTTACATTGGTAGAACTCACGGTTTTCTCATTAAGGATGGAAGGAAGAACGGCCTCCATGACTTAGGAGATTGTCCCTTGACAATCTTTATTGAAGCACGCCAAGAACTCTTGGAGTTCCTGATCTTCCCGGGCCTTACACTCCTGTTCTTCACGCGCCTTGCGCTGCTCCTCTACGGCCTTCCATCGTTCTAGGAACAACTTTCGCGCCTCTTCAGGAATTTCCTCTAACGATGGCATCACGATGTTCTTTGATGAGATCTCGGAAGACATGACGTGGAGAAGATGATTCACTTTGCGCAACCGGAATGCTTTCTTCCCCAGCGGAGCCATCAAAAAGTGTGTTGATGCCGAAAACGGGTTCGGGACAGCACACCATGCGCACGTCTGTGTGAGGAATGTCGATGTTGCCTTAACACAAATCACCACGAGCACCTAGAAAACCTCACCTCGGGAGGGACCCCGTCGGAGGAGAATCTTCTTAGGGTTGATCCGGGCTCGGTCAGGCTAGCCGGATCGCCTTCACACGTTGCTGGGACGGGAGAAGAACGAAATTGGGGTCGAGTAAAGGGATCAGAGTTTAGGGAGGTAAAAAACGTAACGGCAGTTGATAGAAATGATTGGGATGCTCCTCAATCGGCCTCAGGCCTCCTTTTATAGAGGTGGGTTGGTCTTACTCCGAGAAGTTTCAGATCCTATTAATTAGAAAGGTAATTTGTTCCTAAAACAACTGAAACCGATATTATCGGACTGTCCGACATATGGCCGAAGACTCCGGTAACCGGACACTCTGGCCTTGTGCCAGATGCTCCGATGATTTTCTAGCAATTCCAGAAGGGGGTCGGCCGGATAGTCCGCCCCAGTGCCAGACACTCTGGGCATTAAATGCCGACTCTTGTAAGGGGTCGGCCAGAGACTCCGGCCTTGTGCCGGACACTCCGGGCATTAAAATGGCGACTCCAGAAGAGTGTTGGCCGGAGACTCCGGCCATGTGCCAGATGCTCTGGGCATTAAAATGCCGACTCCAGAAAGGGGTAACGCCGGACACTCCGGTACTTGCAATTTCTGAGTGTCAACAGAAACAAATGTTGCATTGAACTCACAAGTGATCGCCAGTATCACTGCCTTGCCAGTAAGTTGCTCACTTTTTGTAAAATGCAGATGATTAATATCAATGCATTTCCACAGTCTTCAAGGAAGGTCCGAGATAATGAAACAGACGAGCCAAATTGTAGAAGAAGACATCACATGTAAGTAGCAATCATCCAACATTGGGTCTGTTTGGCGCCGATTATGGAGCCACTTTTCCACAAAAGTAAGCGCTTCTTCTGCGAAACGCCGTGCTTCTCGAACCGCGCACCTAAAAAGCGCGTCTCCAATCCCACGTGAAAATAGAGAAACGCGAACGCGGGGTGCTAGCCGCTTCTTGGCGCTTCTCGCAACGCGTCGTCTCCGCCCGTCCTCGGCCCATCGCTGCCAGTGCGCTTCCGCCCTCCTCTCCTGTGGCAACGCAGGAAGGAGCTCGCGAGGGAGGAGGAGGCGGAGCTCGCAGGAAGAGAGGGAGGCAGAGCTTGGTGCGTCGCCTGCGGGGGAGATGGAGCTCGCGTCGTCGTCGGGGAGTTGGATCCCGTCGCGTCACCGGAGGGGAGGGGGCGGAGCTCGCTATCGGTGGAGAAGGCGAAGCCGGTCGTGTCGCCGGAGGGGAGGGGGTGGAGCTTGCGTTGCCGGAGGGGAGGGAGACAGAGCTCGTGAAGCCGTCGGAGGAGGTGGAGCCCGTCGCGTCGCCCTCCGGTCGCGCCGCGCTTCTCTCAGCCGCTGCTTCTCTGAACCGCTAGTGATAAGCTAGATTCTTTATAAGTTTCAGCCATGCCAAACAGTCCCATTAACAACAATACATCCGGCAGCAGACCAAAAGGAGAATAGATAATGCAGTATTTAACCCACATCTAGCAGTTCGTAACATCACAGCAAAAATAGGTAGCAGCACGACATCAGTTTGATGAGACTACTCTGGGAAGTAGGGCATTTCGTACTCGCAAAATTCAACAGAAAAGGAGAGCTGTCCATTGAAACTTTTGTCACAGGTATTGCTGCAGCCTGCCCCCCTCTTTTTTTTAGATAATGGAGAATTACAAATAATCTAGCCTTGGCCTCTGGGGAGATTACGGCCATTATTACGAGCACAAACCAACAAGTTCAACAAGAAATCACTACCAATGAAGCAAACTAAGCAGTGATTCTATTACTAAATCTTCATCCAAAGTTGGCGAAAATTTCCATGGCGAATGTTTCAACCTTGCGACATGCATCCTGGAGCAACTTCTTGTCTTCTTCACTCTGCTGCAACAATGCCCATTGCGCAGCCAGTAAGTGTCCCTGATTAAAACCTGTAAATATGTTTGTATTGGAGCTTTATCAAAAACAATATCATTCCTACTTAGCCAAATAGCCCAACATAAAGCAGATGCACCAATCAACAAAAAATTTCGTATTTTAGATCCACAACCAACCGTCCAATTACCAAACAAATGTGTAAAACTAAATGGTTGCTTGAGATTAAAGGAAATATGTAAGATTCTCCAGAGGAACATTGGGAGATGACATTTTAAAAAAGAGATTCTTTATGGTTTCATTATAAGAACAAAAGTATCATTGTTTATTGACATTCCAATTCCTCTTGGCTAAGTTATCTTTAGTCAAGGTGACTCCACGAAATAAGTACCACATAAAAATCTTTATTTTGAGAGGCATTTTAAGCTTCCAAATAATTTTATTATGCACCATACGCCATCATTGATTAAATTTTTATACATAGATTGGACTGCGAATTTACCGGACTAAAGAAGACCCCATCTAAAACAGTCTTCCTGTGGAGATAAGCTCGGGGAAGCAATTTCCAGCACTAATTGATGCCAAAAACCAGATTATTGCCCACTAAGGATCTTCTGAAAGAGATATTTAGTGGTACGGTGCTAAAAACTGCTGCTACTGTAGTACTTTTCAAAGTGTAATTTCCAACCCACTTGTCTTCCCAAAATCTAGTTTGATTCCTATTTCCAAGACGGAAGGAATCTAGATTTAAGAATTTTTCTTTAACATTCATAAGACCCGCCTTGAAATGTGAATCCCCAGGTTTTCTTTGCATTTGTCCTATTGGTTTATTTTGGAGGTATTTATTTCGTAAGAGTTGCTACCACATGCCATCCTCATTCACTAGTTTGAACAATCATTTGCTTAGCAGACACTGATTTTGAATTTGGATCTTTTGAATTCCTAACCCCCCTTGATCCTTAGGTTGGCAAAGAATACTCCATTGAGTTAACCTATATTTTTTCTTATGATCATCTCCCAGTAAAACCATGATTTGTAATAGTCTAATTTTTGTAAGACTCCTTTCAGAATTTCAAAAAAAGATATCATATACATCACAAGATTGGTAAGAACTAAATTAGCCAGGACTAACCGTCCGCCTACTGACATGTGTTTGCCTTTCCAACTACTTAATTTTTTTTAAATTTATTTTCCACTACTTTCCAATCACAATTGCTAAGCTTTCTGTAGTGCATGGGGATTTCTAAGTATCTAAATGGGTAAGAACCAGATTGACAACCAAATAAAAGTACATATTGGTGTTCATTTCTTTAGCCTGCCCCCCTCTACAGACATTCTTGGTTCTCCAAGCTTGCAAGAAACAAATCAACAGTGACCTTCGAAGGAGACAGGCCGCATCTGTTTGCGGCCAACTTTTGAATCCGACGATTCAACCTGATTTGCCACCCTCTTTTTCTTTGTAGCTCTTGTGTTGCCACTGACATGGGTATCTATGATGTTTCTGTTCTTACATCCACTGTTTTTCTAATTGATCCCTGAACATCGCCGCTGGGTCATATCTGGAGTTGGCAACTCATTCTCACCATCTGCCACTGGAGTATCAAAGATAGTATCAGATGTATTGCCTTATGGGTTGTACCGTTCATAGTACATCACAGAGGTCTGGTTAAACTGACCAAGGTTTTCTTTTTTGGCAGATTTTAAAATAGACCCAAGTGAATATGGATCGTTCATTTACTCTCATTTTGAGGCTTAAATTAGAAGTTTTTAATCATTATTAATTGCTGAATAATTGAATTTGAAAAGTTATTAGTAAATTTTGACAGGTGATGGTAATCAGGGGCATGTTGCCATTTGTAAATCAACGGTTGAGATTGAATTCGTGTCTTACCTCATAGGAGGTGAAACAACATCGCTTGCTCTATTTTAAAAGGACTCTTCTTTAAATCTTATATGTCTGGCAATGGTGATCTTAACCGGGGGTCTGCAGAACTCCTTAGAGGGAGGTGGGTTCACTGGTAGAGCAGCTAAAGTGGGAGCAGCGAGGCTGGGGATCTCTGCTTCTGCTGTCTGAATCGTTGGGAGAAAGCGTGGATGGTTCCCAAAGGAAAACTGACCAGATCCTATGTTATTCCCAAGCATGTTGACTCTGGTTCTAGGAAAGAACATGGTAATTCTTTGGGTGGAAAGATCTGAACCCATATGCTCAATGTATTGGTTGGCTAAGCCTGTCAAGTTGGACACAATATGTTGAACAATGGCTTCTGCTGAGCTTTTTTGAGTTGGTTGAATAGGCTGTACTTGTGGAGAGCCTACATGTTCATTCTGATACTGTTGGGTCTTGAGGGGTTGCAGGTTTGTATTACACCCTGGTTTGTAGCTTCAAGAGCCAGGACCGAACCTTTAGCTGGAATAAGGAGTTGAGAAGAACCTTGGTCGACTGACTCTAATTCATTTGAAAGCTGCTCTTGCTGCACATTGTGATTAACCTATTGATTCATCATGAATTGACAACCAGGTTGGCAACATTTTCTGGCTGCCCTGATAGGATATTGTAACAACCGGGATTTTACTTACCTTTCGATAAGTCCCGATCTTCCGTGACTACGCCAATCCCAGGAGTTTGGCAAGCACGACATCACAAGCGATCAATCAAAAAACCATAACAGAAATATTAAACAATAAACAAGAATAGAAAATAGCAAGTCAAAGTGAAATTATTAGAATAAAATCCTTCAAAAGGGTCTATCGGCACGCAGGCCGAAAACATCTCAGAGTAGATATATCACTATCGAGAATCCAACAAGAGCAGCAACGGAAGCATCAACATGGCAGCAGTAGCGAATCTCCTCCACACAGGCTAGCTTGAGCGCAGGAGCGGACGTCACGGACCGTCAGAGACGTAGTCGAAGTCGAAGCTGAGAGTATTCTCTGAAAACAACAAATTAGAAAGCCGTGAGTACGAATACTCAGCAAACCGCGTACTACCTAACAACAATGAATGCATGCAAAAGGTTTCAAGGGTAAAGGCATGGCTCAAGTGCTAAATGCAAGTTTAAAATATTTTATTTTATTTTAAAGATGCAAGAAAGCTTTATTTTAAATGCCGATGTAACCTCCACACTCGGCTACAGCTCAAAGGCCGGAGTCAAAAACATTTTGAAATAGGAGAGGAGGAAGAAAAACAAAACTACTCAACGAGTAACACAACTCAGGGGTGTCCTTCCAAAAGAACGTGGCAATGCGCATCGACTAAAACTCTGCAAAAGTTATGCACCTGGACCCACGAGAAGCGTCATCAGAAACTACCGTCGTAGCCCCGACGAACATACAAGAGCCGCCCACAAGCTTTAACTGACGCTATCCGTCCTCCAGAATAGAGATCCCAAAAGCCTACGCAATCAGGTCCTGGAGCTGTGAAGAGCCTACCACTGATCAGATGGGGTATCTCGATCTCATGTGGAGAGTCAGAGCTCTACATCACACTAACACAACACCGCCAACCCACGGGTAAACAACTAGTCTCGGCAAGCTTCAAGATCAAACCAACTGTCCATACAAGGTAACGTGGTGTGCATGGTTGTCAACTGAGAGTACAAGGCTCGAAGGACTCAATTCTTAATTGCCGGGGCAGGCACCATCTCCAACCTCAACGCTAACGACAAGTCTCATGGAAAGATCCCAGCCTGGATCTTCCCGTTGTACTCGCAACAGGTACGCTCACAGAGACTTCTCAAAAGTCCCCCAGCTCCTCATACTCCAACCTGCCTCTGCTAAATAGTTATGTACAGTTATTTGCAAAACTCACACATTTGAAGCACAGTTCAAAATCATTTAACACAAATTCCATTTTTATAGTGATAGGTGTGATAAAAATAAATGCGACTAAGCATGCCTAAGCATAGAAATAAAATAAATATTCTAAAGCAATTCTAGGGTTCATATTTGTGGAACAGTAAACAGACACGGCTTAAGAATATTGCTAACATATTTTAAAATAGTTGGCATGCAATTTAGGGTTGCAAACAAAACATGCAGTTTAAAATACTGGGTACAAAGTGATCAAAGAACGCGGCTTGCCTGGCAACTCGGGATCGAAGTCGGGATCCGGGTCGACGAACTGAGCTCGCTCGCGAAATTCCTTCTCGAGATCAGCAGCTAATCACAACACGAACAAGAGTCAGACACTAGGTATGTTACAATTAAAATCGGAAATTAAATTTAAATTCAAACTACTAGGCTAAACGTGCGCAAAACGTTTCCCGAAATAACCCTACACGACAATCACGACGAGACCAAATTAACAGAATAATTTTGGGAATAATCGGAGACCAGACAAAGCTTCTGTGGACTCTCGAAGATTAACCAGACAAAGAACTTCTAAAGAAGCAGACCAACAGTGCACAAGTTCCAAGGTACCATTCCACGCCACGATCTCTCTGCTAGCACCGGGGACCATAGTACCAAGCACTTGGTCCTCTCTCACCATCTCACCTAGCTCCACTGGAAAGGCTAGCTACAAGTGCATACTGCACCCCAGCGAGCCTCTGCAGCACACGCCGCCTGCTAAACAAAACTTCGCAATCTACTGAACTTGGACACGCATGACAACACATCAAGGCTCTACAACTACAGTCTATCGCAGCTAAATCACGGAGAGCAGCGGAGACAACAGCGTTGACTAATGGTTCAACACAAAACAATCTAGTCCTTAGAGGAAGACGTAGCTGTTCTCACCAGGGTTCAAACCGAAGAAGGTTGACGCTAGGCCTGGATGACAACTTGACGCTGGACGACGCGGATTGGATCAGAGGCAGGGACTGAACCGGAGTTGTGGATCAAGGCAGGCACTCGGTCAATACGGTGGTGCACGGATCAGACAAATACGCGTAGAAATCGAAGCTCAAGGACGGGCGAAACAGTGCCGATCAGAGCAGCAGGGCACCGACTGTCGATGTGGAGGTCACGTGCACGCGGAAACCAATCCAGAGACCACCTGAAAACGAGAGCAGGCGGTGAAGTGATATTTGCGCGATGGAGAGAGAGAACAGCGTCGCGCTGTACCTGTCAGGCGATCGACGGAACGCAGCCTGGAGACGGCGACGGACTGACAGGCAACGGACACGCGAGACACGGCGACGACCGGTGCGCGGACTGGATTGAGCGGGTCGGAGGCGAAAGCGGGTATCGAGGCAGGCTTCGGACCGGACCGAGAGAGGCGCGCGAGGAGACGGGCGATCAAATGACGGGGCGATGTGGAGGCAGCATGTGGATCGGAGGCGGCTCGGCGCGACGGAGCAGAGACAGAAGCGGTTGCTCTCATGATTTTTCTGGAAGAGGGAAGAGAAATGAGGATTAGAGAAGGGGATAAGAAGGAAGAGGGTATTTATATTAGAAAGAGATAAGAATAGGGGTATGTGAGAGAGGATAAATTGAGAGAAATAATTAGGAAAAAAAAATTATTTAGAGATTTGAAAATTAATTTAGAAAATTTCAGAAAAATAATTTTAGTCCCAACGAAAAACTAGCACCAGAAAAATTTAGGAAGAAAGATTTTGAATTAAATGGAACGAAAATTGAGATAACTCGCCGCTTTATTAATTCAAAATTCCGGGATGTTACAGATATTACCTTCAAAAGGATGATGGTTACCATTGTTTTCTTGTGCCTCATGTTCACCAGAAGGTATGCTATCAGCCATTTGCGAGTTGAGGATATAGACAGGAACTGTTCAAGACCTGCCTTCACCATCAATCTTAACCACGTTTGATGACTAAGTTATGAGGGATATCAAGAGTATTATCAATCAACACCCATAAGACACTGTTATCTAGCATAAGCACCCAAGCTACTCTAGCAAATGGGGACCTCCTAGAGTTTCTAGCTGCATCATGCTTAACAAAGTTGAAAAGGACACCTTCAACTGACATCATTGTATTTTAATTAATGCATGGACCTCAGAATTAGGCGGATAATTTCACATCTGCAATGTTTTGATATCATCAGCCTACAGCATATATCAGTTGATAATAACTCAATCCCCTTGTAGGAACTAATTTATTGCCTTATTCATACTCTTTAAGGGTCATTCTAATGCAAGCTTAGTGAAAGTGGCTCGGTTACAGTGCACATGTGACGAAGTAGCTTCACTGATGATGGTTTTCACTCGATTAAAAAAGGAATTTATTGGAACAATTTGTTTGAGAATTTCAACTTTGCAAAGAACCAATTTTTCTCATTCCTTAGATTTGCCTCATTTTTATTTCCCTAGAAGCATGGATCGTTCGGTTTTCTCAATGATGTAATTCTCTAGGGGAATAAATTGCCTGTGCCCCCCATAAATTTTTGCTCATCTGCGTGCAAGAATTTCCTATTGTTAGTTTGCCATTGTTGAGCTTCCATGGCGGCCACAACAAACAATGCTGCATGACATAGAAAGCACCAAGCTGGTGCTTCGGTGAACCAAGGAAAACAGGAGCTTCTAAGAAATTTGACCCCCCAGAACAATTTGACCCATTCATGTGCATCTACCTGTATATTTCATGCTGACGTGGACAAATCATCGAAGAGGTCTGCCCTGCCCATTTGTCAGCCACTGAGTTTTAAAGTTCCTAATTGGGGCCCTTGTGTCAGCTGAGGTTGGTAGTGATTATCGGTAGATGTAATTTTCAGTAAGCAGTTTGCATTCTTCAGTAATTTCGTGTTGTAAGCGCTAGCCAATATGAAACCCTCTTGTTTGTATTGGCAAGACAAATTGATACTATGTTCTAGGAAATAACTTCACCAGCATCACTAGTACACCCAACAAATAAATGACAACAACTAAGTACATTTGAAACCACCAGTGGCGTACTCAGAAGTTTTATTGGGCCAGGGCGAATATCGTGAGGACAACAATTTCACAAAAACATATCAATCAGTAATGTAACCATAGATAATAACCGCAATAGTTTTAGAACTAATAATGTTTCTTATATACCAGGTTTTTAAAAATGCTCTTGAATCATGAGGCCAAATTTTGTGCGAGGAAAAAACCAGATTAGTTGGTTGTGTCGGAACCTTCAGAATATATACTCTCCTAATTTGTTCTTGAATTTCAGGAGCATAACTATAAATTTGCTTCCTAAGTTCCGGTCACGAATGCCATTACAATTTAAGATTTGCTACCTAAGTGTTTCTGGAGTACATATTATTCCATGTTTAGCATAGACCTGCAGTAAATTTTATTTGACTAAAAATTCTCCAAGTCCAAGTGAGTCTTGTGTACAAATATAACAACATCAGAGTTAGATCATGTCCGCATAACAAAAACGGTTGTATTCTGATGGTTGCGAAAAAATACGTGCATGACCATGGCTGCCTTTTGGAGGATACCAAATTGTACATGTTGCAATTGTAAGGGTGTACTGATTAAAATGTTTGAGTTATTACAATTTGAGAGCCTTCTATAATCTTGGCTCTTTTTCAGGGTTTCAGATCCTTGAGAAACAGTTTCTGTTGTTATAGGAAAGATACATAAAACAATAATCTAATCATTTTTTTCTTGAGTAAGTTGAGAGATGTTTCCTGAGAAACTATTTCTAGTTCTTACTATATGGTCGAATTCCTCCATTTTTTAGCGCAAAAAAAAGAAGAAGATTTCAAACTCAATGTTTCTATCAGTCCTATTGATTTTGCATGCTTACAGAATTTCTCATTATCCGCACATAAAATTTGTTCTAGCTTTAAAAAATGTGATATTTCATAATGTGTTTCTTTTGTTTGCAGCCATGTAATGACGTGTAGGTATATTTTGTAGCTGGCTACGGTTTGTAGCCTGGTCAATTTGCTTTGCCATGGTTGGGTGTGGCGTGAACCAGGGCAACGCTGAACCAGACCCTGATAGCCCGTTCCAGAAACAGAACAACCGAATTCAGGCTTCTTGTTGCCGATCCAATAGCGAGGCTTCCTGTTACCGTTGGCGATCCAATAGGGCGCTCAATTTGGGATCGGATTTGATTCTGCAGTTTATGGAATATAAGGACGTTGCAGGTTCCTAGATAATGAAATGTTAGCACTTGATTTTCTGTATTCTGAGTGTTCTCGTCAGGCTGACATTTTTTTTCTGTTTTTTTTTTAAAAATGCAAGAGAGCTGCGTATTATCTCTATCTTTACTTTTAAAAAGCACACTTTTTCTTTTCTATATACACATATTAAAATATTATAAACAGAGATGGGTTAGACTCTGTGCACATAAAAAAATGCACCCAATTTATTTTTTCTTACAAATCTGATGGATGAAATTTCTTTACAGCCATCTTTTACAAATCTAACGAACGAGTTCTTTCGATCTTCTAGGTCATGGGTCCACATGTACCATTGTTTATTAACAAAACACATGAGATTTAAAGGAAGTTGTTGGAAAAAAAATTTATTTTCGAGTGCCGTACGATTTGAGTCTCACCGCTCATGGCTCATGCAGCCTCGGGCCCCATTTTTTTTCTAATAAAGTGCCATGGTAAAAGCTAACAGTTCTGAGTGAAATTCACCCCTCATTTGGAGAGAACAAATGTGAGCGAGAGATGATATTCACAAGCTTTGGAAAACCTCGCTCACTCTAGACCCAAAATAAAACATGTTCGCTTTGGCAAAAGGGATGGTTTATGGAAGCAGCAAGCAATATCCACAATGTGATTAAAAAAAAAAGTCGAGCAACTAATGATTAAATGCGACATCCCGGCAAACATACAAGAGTGGTTATTCTTATCCATGTTCAAGCTAGCTGATAAACTTATGATTTATTTATGCAGAATTTTATATTGCTATGAACTTATAATTTGCATTACGTGTATTGTAATACTTGGTGAATGATCGAGTCTTATCTTATTGCTACTTCCGATTTATTTATCGGTTACCGACCATTTCCATTACATTCTCATTTGGATTATTTATTTTTGAAACACCATATTTATCTGTTCGTTTTTGTTTCCGACTTTTTTGTTTTTGTTTCCATCTAGTGTTGCAAATATGAAAGTGAAAATAGTTGAGATGGTTTCCAAACCATTTTCGTCCGTTTTCAGCCATATCCATCCATCCGCTCAGCTGCATCGCATCGCTTCCGGACAACATCGATCCGCTCCACCCTGGTCCGCCATATCTTGCCACTGGCCTGCTATTGCCCGTGCTGTTGTGCCACATGAAACAGTTTTAGATATAATGCATGTAAACTTTAAATGATTAGTTTGTATTTAACCTTTTATGGTGGAGAATGTGAGACTTCAAATTTTAATTTTAATATATTATTTTTTTAAATTAATATTTTTTTCTTAGGCTGTAGCGTTAGCACGGACATCGGGACTAGTTTCATTAAGAAGAAAGAAACAAAGTACAATAGAACCAAACACCCCACCCCTCAGAGCCCCTACAGAACATAACAAAAGCCACAAAACAGGCTTGATTGGGTTTTATCATGTGTTGCCAGTTAGAAATACATGCTTGATATCACCAGCAAATACATGTGAAATCAGGATTTTATCAATCTTGGTTACGTTTCATGTAACATCTACCATCAGCAAGTACATGATTGTGCAGAACAACTTTCTTCAAGGCAAATCTATTTAGACAATTCCACAGTAAATACACTTATTTTCCACAATTCATAGTAAATACTTATTTTGTTTACAATGTACAGACCAGAAACAAATGCCATCCCTCAGCAGCGCTGGCTGACAAAAATAACGCATGGTCAGTAGACTATCAACCGGATGAGTGACTTCAGAGAATTCCTACGTGCAGAAAATTTTGCCAATTTCCCTATTAATAGGAAAAAAATTCAGAGTCAAGTCACCATGGTGCAGGATTTATAAATACTGCATAGCTACCTTCATGCCCAATGGGAGAGTTCAGCCTCCGAAGATGAGATAGCGTAGAAGCACAGCCTTCATGCCCAATTTCAAGAGCTCAATCAGATTTCGATCACCATTCATTACACGATTATGGAAAAAAAGATTAAGTGATGTATATTATTGAGTATCTTCCATTACACAAAACAAAGCTAAAGAACAGATGACTTTTAATCATGCTACTAAGATAAAGTATCGCAAAATAACATTGTTTTCATTGAACTATGAGAACTACTCATCACTTACTTGTTTAACAAACTAGACAAATGTGACAATGATTCATAGTTTTTCTGTCGACCTTTCAAAAAACAGTGTAAATACACAACAGTTTTCTAAAAAAGATTGTCAGCAGCACCCAGCAGGACCTTAAGCAGCAAGTGAATGACCCTCACAATAATCTGCTGATAGTTGCAAGTAAATGACCCTGATCACTAGGCATTTATAATTACATAGCTATGAATCCTATATGTATCCTGGAGGGAGAATTCGCAAAGTAGCCCAACTGCAACTAGAAGGCCTGACTGTAGATTTGTGCAGTTTACTAACCTTCAGTTCAATATAATAACAGCCTTCCCCGGACTAGGATTTGTAATTATTCAATGACATGTCACATAAAACACCAGAATTTAGTGACAAACATACAACAGTTTGTTCTGAATCTTAGGCATATGATGCTCAACTGCAATTTATTCCCATCATCAGAGCAAGTTTACAAAACCCACCGCGGAAGATACCATCAACCAAGACTCCATGGCAAGCACAAGAGTAGCAGCTGTATGAGTCTCAAAAAACAAAGTAGCAGCTGTTTGCTAAATTCTCCAAAAATAGCTAAGAAGAGTCACATTCACATCACTACTCAACTTGTCATCACTGGCCTCCGTTCACATCACTAGTTTATTTCTATTTGCTCTACAACAAAGTAAGAAACAACATGTAGGCCTAGGTGTGGGAACACACAATGAGGTCCAAGCAAGGCTTCTAAAAGCATCACCGTCGAGGCTCCATGGTCTGACACCCTAGTTTTTAGGTATCACTTGCCTAGCAATCGACATCCCTGTTGATTCACCTCTTTCACTCAGAAATTCAACTCATCAACATTGTTGCTCAAAATATCCAGAGCTTTGTGTTGCTTGCAAACTAGACAACGATTTCCATCAAACTGTATGAACATCAAAGAAACAAGAAAAGCAATGTTGACATTCAGAAGATGCTACTCAATATACGGGTTCATACTTTAAAATTTACTGAAAAAGACATACCTGACTTTTTCCAAAGCATTTTCAGTTGAATGTTGTGCACGACTGAGACATTCTGAATGAGTTGGGCAACTCCTAGCCTCCGCATCTGTTCCATGTGGTTCGCTGTCATCACAGAGGAGTTATCTGCCAGAGCTCAAAGGGATAAATTACGCGAACTAGAGTCTTAACGAATGATTCCGAAATCTACGCTACCTGAAGGGAAGAAGATGTGGAGCAGTGGTACGAGTAGGAGCCTGACAGGGATGGTGCGCAAGTCGGACTAACGAGGACGGCAACCAGGAAGAAGAATGGCACACACGCAGGGGACATCGACCTACTCCGCGATTACAAACCTGCAATACCGTGGTTCTGGCCACGCCGCTGAATTAGTGCTCTCTGGACCTTGATTCTGTGCAGCTGATCCAAAGGCGGACCAGCAACGCGGGTGTCTCAGGCGGCAGTACGGCTGCGTCCAAGGTGTCAGTACGGCGGCGATGTGGACGCGGATGGTGTGGCAGCACGGCGGCGATGTGGATGCGGTCGTTGCGCCAGCACGATGGCGACGAGGTCGCCGGAGGCTGGACGCGAGTAGATCGGCAGCAACGAGGTGCGGACATCCTGCGTGAGTCGAATGAGCGACGGTGCTCTGATAAGATGCTACGGCAACCAGGAATTGCGAGCTCGTCGGGGCTGCCGGGGAGGAGGGTCCCGGGGATGGTGCCGCCGAAGAGCCCTGCTGCCGCCTAGCTGCCAGGCGCCTCGGGTCACCGTCGCCGCAGCCGCTGCTGCCATTGTTGCCTCGCCCCGCCGTCGCTGCCCTGCCGCAGAAACGCTCTGCTGCAGCCGCAGCCGCTGCTACCGTGGTCGCGCAATTGCGTGTGCGTGAAGATCGCAACTGGTGGATCTGATCATCCCCAACGTGGAGAGATCCGTCGATTATACCGGTGGTTGTTATCTGCCGAGTTTGTTGCTTATTCCTGCGAGATTTGGGGGACGGGAATCGAATCAATTTCGATCCAGATTTGCTCGTGGGATTTGCGGGGAGGCTGGCGCGCGAGATACTTGGGGAACGGACGAACGGTTGTTTCAAGCGGAAGTCCAGGGATGCTGGCGCGCACGATATGAGTAGATCGACTCAATTCGGATCTGGCTGCAAAATAACTGCTCTCTCTCTTCACAAATACTTTCATTTTAGCCTAAAAAATTTCTTTCTAAATATTTGTCACTCCCACTTCTTAATATACTTTCTCTCTTTCCAACACAGCTTTCTCACTTTTCAATACACTGTCTCTTTTTAATACATATTTTTCTTTTCTCAATATTTTTTCTTAATTCTCGCGCCCAAAGCTTAGAATCACAGTTATTTATGAACGAAGAGAGTATTATGTAGAGCCCATTTCAACTTTTTTTCCAACCCTTTTCATAGTTGTCAAAGGTTACATTTAGTCGCGGTAGAAGCCGTCGAGAAAAACCTTTCCCGACAGTCAATATCTCAGTTTATTTATAGAGTCATCGTGTGTTTTGCCTACAGTTAATACATATACCAACAGTTAATATATTTATCAACAGTAAATATTTACCAACACTTAATTACTTTTCCCCGACACTTATCTTGTTGGGATATCCTATGTCCAGCATGGTGCCAATATGCACTTTTCCATGCACATAAACAGTGGAGAATAGGGTATTACAGATTACAAATAATTCCATTTAGCGATGCAAATAGATCCACAAGCATTGAGGGATCATATTTTCGATTTAAGAAAATTCTACAATTTGATTAACAGAGATACATATATAACCAAAGGTTGCAATTCCACAAATGTATATATTTCCATCACAAATCATAATTTAATATACATAGATACCATTGGCTTAGCACACTGAGGTACATTTCCAATACTAAATAGTCAGTACAAGAGTTTTGAGACTAGTAATAATTGCCCGTTGCTATTTTTGGACTAGTAATAATTGCCAGTTGCTACATCATAAAAGTAACCAGCAAACTTGTGGCTTTACAATAAAGCTATTTGGCAGTAAAGAACACTTTGAATTGATCCCATGGTTATAGAAAAAAGTAGACAATCCAAAATACTTATAAGTATTCCTTGTTTGCTGCAGAAAAAGGATAGACATCAGGTTACCTATATTGGTTAGAACTATCTGGCTTTGGAGACTTCGGAAAGTAAATTATGTCTTCATCTTCAAGCTGTGAAAATAAATGAGTCAACGTAAGTCAGAATTTTAAAAAGAGACATAATATTAGATTCAGAAACATGACATTGAACATTACCTGACAAGATCGAAATAGAAACCTGTTATCAATATAGTCACACATGACATTAGGGTCGAACTTAAGGTCCTAATATTGGCGAAGGGAGACATTAAGGGAGACCTATATTGGCTAGGGAGAAGAATATAAATAATATAATGAATAAGTAGGTTATATCATACTGAAAGAAAGAAAAATCATTTCGTCAAAAACTTGGCATTCTTCTCAATCCTTGCAGAATTTCTAGTGGTGTACCTATAGTCTTCATGAAGAGCCTACCAACATAATAAGTTGTCATGTATATATCTTCGAGAGAGAGATTAAAAGAGAGCTATGGTACCTGAGGTCTTCGGAAAGCAAATGTTGAAATCGGAACTTTACC
>BCLG01000694.1:78431-102320 GCA_001602295.1 Zoysia matrella | reverse complement strand
TTCACTTCTAACTTCAACTTTCACCATTCCTCTTATTCAAAAACATTTATTAAATATCATATATTTTGTTATAATTTGATTTATCATTAGAGATATTTGAATTACAACTTAAATTTTTTTACATTTAGACTAATTTTTTAAATAAGACAAATAGTTAAAGTTGAAATAAAAAGTCAACGGCGACATCAATTTAAAAACAGAGGGAGTACAAAGGAATTTTCTTATGTTAAAAAATTATATTATAATTTCAAAATAATATTCATAGTTAAATAATATCTAATGCAGTAGTATTTTAACAAATCATATATAGAAATACATAAAAAGTACCTGAGTAAAGTTATAACATAATTTCTCAACATTAAGGGTACTATCATTTAACCTTGTATAAAATTTGAGCTTCAAATTCAAAGGTACAAAAAGAAAATAAATATAAATAGAATAAGGGGTAGATTGCACCGATTTGAATTGTTTGAGGGAGTAAATTGAGTCAAGATATTGTTTATGAGGTTAAACGGATAAAGTGAATTATTTGAGGGAGTAAAATGCATTTTTCCTTCCTTTTATAGGCATCGCGATGATAGATTTGAGCCTTTGATGTAAATGATGCTTATAATCTCTACTCCTATAAAAGTCTCACAGGGTGATGTTTGTCTTTCTGACAATTTACAATTTAGGCCATTCGATTTACATCAAACGGCTCAGTCGATCAGGGCCTCCTTCCGACTTCCCAACTCCCCAGCCGCAACCATCTCTGCCCCCCCCCCCCCCCCCCCCCCCCCCCCCCCCCCCCCCCCCCCCCCCCCCCCCCTCAAACCCAGGACATGGGCTGCAGCAGCCACCTCCTTCCCTTCTGATGCGGGCTGCACCCCGGCGCCATGTCGCGGAATCGCCTCTGCCCACCACCAAATAAAGTAAATGGCTCCATCTCCTCGCCTCATACATCTTAGGTGTTGCTTGCTTTTAGGGATGAAAATGAACGAAAATGATCGAAAAAATAATTAATCTTTTTTATATATTTTCTTATCCGAACAGAAATGAAAACGGAAAAGTGGAATCAAAATATGAAATCGGGATATTTGGAATTTGAAAACTCATAACATAGGAAAGGAAAATATATCGGTAACAATTAAAAATGATAATTCAAATCGTAGTCTCACATACATAACTAGGATAATACTCTCTCCGTCTCCAATTACTTGTCATCCTAGAGTTCACAAGTTTTCTCTTTTACTTGTCATTTTCGCTTCTCAATACACCTCTTTATTCCTAATAGATCAGTATCTCTCTCTCTTCTCTTTATTTTTAGTCTATCTCACTTTTTTCACATCTTTAATCCACGTGTCCACACCTGATAAGTAAAAAAAGATGGAGGGAGTATAATATCTATCAATATACATAATTTTGTCAACTACAATACATTAATGTCCACCGACATGCATTACTTTAAAAAAAAATAGAATGTACCACAACCCATATACAACGACCGACCTTCAGACACTATATGTGGATATTTAACAACTGACTCTTGATGCTAATTTTAGGCTATAGGACAGTGATCACACGTGTTACTAAAATGAAAACAACGAACTAGAACTGGAGATCCTGAGCAGCAGCCGTCAGACGCTTGGGTGATGGAGCGGTGCCGCGTGGGCTGGCCTGGGAGGCTGCAGCCTGCCGGATGGGTGGTGCAGCGTGGGTGGCGCCCGGGAGGCTGCCGCCCGCCGGTTGGGCTCGTTGGGCTGTGTCAGATGGGTTGTTCCGATTTGATAAATTTTGGAAAAATATGTTTACATTCAGAATGAAATGGCACTCAAACTTACGCATGGACGAAGGTTGAAGATGATGAACATTGAAACTTGAGATTTTTTCCCGTGCCGAGCTGAACGTCGCAGCGTGGCTAACAGATGAATCTTGCTTCTACAACTCACTGTGCTCGGTACATCGACTCAGCAACTATTACATGGTAGAATATTTGGAAGTTTTCTAAATAGCATTCCATATAAATCCCAAAAGCTCACTCGTATATAGATGGAGGGTATTGTGCTTATCAATTTTGGTAAACAATTGTGAGGGTAAGCTGGTTACTATATTAAGTATAAATAGTAGGTTAGTTAATAGTTACCATATTTATATAAATAATAAGCTAGTTACCATATATACACTTGTTATATATGGCAGCCTAATTACCATATACGTGTACGCGTGTGTGTATAAATAGAGTAAGATGTCATCCAGAATATAATCATTCTCACATTCTCCTCTCTCTTGAGTGTTGCGCTGATCTGTCTTCACCTGTCGCAGACATGCGCACCGGGAGAGCAGGTCTTCGAAACCCACGTCTCCTTGTGTCCCTGCACGAGCAGCTGCCGTATAAGGTTTTTTGGAAGCGTCTTTCCGACTGCTCGCTGTTTGTGTGCTTCCCTTTCGTCGCTGTTCAACTGCTTCCTCTTCGTTGCCGGTCATCTGCTGTATCTATATCGATGGTCTACTTCATCTACTATTTACGCAACTACTTGCACTGGCAACCCTACTGTAAGAATGACGTTCATCTCTCTGTTTCTATTATTTATATGCATTCTGTTACTGGCACTAAAAGATCATGATTGCTTTGATAAATTTAGATCGTAGTACTAGTATGCATCATTTTGGATCTCGTTATAGTTAAATTTTTTTAATTGCTAGAATTAATTTAATCATCGTTAAAATACGATTATTTCCACCATTACATGGCCTTTTATTATAGCATGAGGCAGCGCAACCCCACGCACCCTCTAGCTCTGGTGAACGGACACGCCCGTGATGCACGTTCATAATGACCCGGCCTGTTTCTGTTGGTGAGCAAGGGACTCCACACACGAGAAACGGTCACCATCTCCATCCAAAGCCAGGTCGCGTGCTCTTCCGCTGCTTCCGCCAGGTAACACTCGGCCATCACTGTACGCATGCAGTCTCCCGCTCCTGTTGCCCAGAGGACTCGGCCTCAACCTCGACAATCCTAGACTCCAACTGACTCAATGCTCAACCTGGACGCGCACGCACGACATCTGAACTCGACACATACGACAACGAAAAGCAGCATGAGCACGAACACACGTACAGTTGCCAGTGATAGACTGCTCATTCACACGCACGCACGTTCTAATCCATACACGCCCGCAACGTGAAAAACCCCGGCGTGGACCAAGGGCTGAATTATTCCAACAAATCATTTTCGATCTTGATTCCCACCATCCTAAACTTATTTTCATTCCAATTCCATGTATATTCTGAATATTTCAGAAATGATCGGAACAAATATAAAATTCAATTCGGAACGGAACGAGATTAATTTTACTGTCTTATTTTCACCCCTAGTCACTATTAAGACTCCTATCCCCTCCACGGCTTTGAGACCAAGCGAGTCTTCTTCCTCTCTTCTTCATGGGGAAGAAGAGTAGGAGGCAGTAGCACCATAGGTATCTGGGAGGCCTTCCTCAACTAGCTCTACAGGTATGTTGGATTTTGGCGGATTTATACCAACACCGGAAAACTCAAACTCAAAAGGGATCCATCGAGGCAAGGGATTCCTTGGGATCTAGGCTCGGTAGACCAGTTAGATCACTTTCAAATGCCGCCGGGACAAGAGAAGCAAGAAATTAGCGTTTGGAAAATAGCAAGAGTTTGGAGATAAAAAAAGGTAAAGATAAATTAGGTTTTGATGATTAGGGTGCCCTCAGTGGGCCGTGGGCCACTACTTATATAAGGGGATGGTCTTATCCCGTGGGAAAAAAATTATGAATAAATCAGAAACAAAATAAAAAATTATCCTTTTCTCAAAATAAATCGGAAGGTTTTGTCGGGTCCAAATCTAGCAAAATTGAAATCCCATAATTTCTCGTTCGGGCTCCAAATTAGATCATCCATATGTCCATTTCGATCATCTCGGCGAGGGCTACATCTTAGAATATTCAAATCAGGAATTTGGTTTCATATTCATATCTTTTCAAGCATTTCTTTGTATCTTTAGCCAAAATCTTCACAAATATCTCCCACAGCCTGCAAAACATGTCTAAAAGGACTTCTTACGAAATAACCATCTTTGGACAAAAATAGATATTTTCTACCATATTTAGTTTTGCATAAACTAGAACTTCCGGTTTTGGTCTCTCTAGCAAAAAAGCCAGATAGTCTGATGGACCAAACCTTGACCATAGAGAGGATGCTCCTAGATACTCCGGCCGAATACTCTGGTGAGATTTAGCTATTTTTGCTAAAGTAAACCTGCAGAAACCGAAACTTCCGGTTTTCTCTGAGTGCTAATTTTAGTTGTCAACAATGTACTTGGCTTGTTTCGTCATATTCATGAGCTTGATCTGCTGTGCATTGCGGAAGGGGATCTGTTTAGTCTTTCTGCTTTCGACTATGTTGTGCTTTTCATTGCAATGCAAGACTGAAAGTGCATCTAGGATCTATTGTGGATTTTAGGATGAATTATGACAAACAATAGAAGCATTTAATGACATTTTGTGAGTATGTGTGCAGGAACATAAGCAAACGGAACTTTATCAACCCCAAAAAGGAAAAGAGCAATGTTGGTTCTTTGGCTTTGGAGTTTTTAGTTTTTATATTTCTTGAGTCATAGGACCACCGTACTATCAAGGCGGTTCAACATTTTCTGCTTTGAAATTGGTTAAGTGCTCTAATTTTCACCACTCTTTCTTAATTTAAAACTCATGTCTCCTGTTGCTGCTCCAAACTTGTCTGCCCAGCAGTCGGACTCCAGAGAGGGAGCACGTAGGTCAACCCGGATTTATTTGGGTGTCCGAACTTGTCCAGCATCAGACATGTTCGGGCTAGGCTGCGAACTCCAGAGAGCTGCTCCATCGGCAGAACCGGACTTGTCCGCTCCTCCAGATTAGTCCGGGAACGGACTTGTCCGTCATGGCAAGAGGACTCCAGAGAAGGGGCACCCCGTTATTTCAGGATTTGTTTGTCAGCGGACTTGTTCGCTGGGCGGGTGGACTCCAGAATGGATGCATCTTGGCTTGACCAGACTTGTCCGCTCGGTCGGACTAGTCCGTTAGCGGACTTGTCCGTGCCCTCTGCGGACTCCAAAGAGATGACTATGTTACCGTTGAGCCCGATACCCGGACTAGTTCGCTCCTGATATTTTTGAAAGGTCATCCTTGATTGATCTATATAATCCACTTCCCCCCAACGTCTTAGAGTTATCAAAAGCCAGCGCCTCATTTCAAATCACGCCCTGAGACTCTCTGAGATCCACCTCTCTTCTTCCTCTCGTTCTTCTTTGAATCCTCTAGGGTTTGATTGAAGAAAGAGGAGATCGTGAGTGTTTCCGTCTCTGGTTTCGCATTGAGCACTTGATCTTTTTCATTGCAAGTTTTGTAGGACCTATTACTCTTAGAGATTCATCTTTTAAACAGTTAGGTGTCACACGAAATCCATTAAAACCGTTGTGGTGAGATCCAAGAGGTTTGTATCACCCCTTATTGATCTAGTGAAAACCAAGTTGATCTTTGTGGTCGCTTGGAGAGGTTTAGGGTTGAGTGAAACCTGGTCCTTTGTGGACTCTTTAACGGAGATGTAGGCTTCTGTACGGAGCTGAACTTCGGTCAAAAATCGCTGTGTCTCTTGTCTCTTTTTGTCTTGTGTTTGATCTATTTCCGCTGCGTTAGTGGACTTATCAGTGAAAGACAGAACTTGTCCATTACTCATCGGACTAGTCTGTGTTCTGTTTTTACTAATCAAATTGTTTTTGAGACGCGAATTTTCAGGTCGTTGCCTATTCACCCCCTCTAGGCAACTTTCAATTGGTATCAGAGCAAAGACTCTCTATTCAAGAGCTTAACAGCTTGGAGAGTTAAAGATGTTTACCGAGAAGACCGGTGATTTGTCCTCCAACAAGGAAATCTACACCAACTTGCAATTCGACTACAATGAGCTGAAGACTGGACAAGGCTCGGGGAAGATTCTTATCTTCGATGGAACCTTCTACGAGCACTAGAAGTTTCGGATGCTCACCTACCTTGAGTCGATGAGGCTACAAATCTTGAAAATTGTGGAGAAGCGCTTCACATTTGAAGACGAAGAAAATCCTACTCAAAAGGATAAAGTCAACATGCACCGCAATGCTCAAGCTGCTTCTGTCATCATTTCAACGTTAAGCCAAAATGATTACACCAAAATGATGAGGATAAGAAGTGGCCATCAGATTTGGAATAAGCTGGAGATCATCCATAAAGGGACGGACACCGTCAAAGAAGCAAGAGAAGATCTCCTAAGATGACAATACAACTTGTTCATTAGGAAGAAGAATGAAGGACCACAAGGAGTACACGATAGTCTCATGGAGATCTTCAACAAGAGAAGAGCACTTGGAGTGAAGCTTGAAGACATCAAAGTGAAAAAAAAGGTTACTCCAAGCCCTTCAACCTTGAAACTCACATTTGTTTACTCTTATTAGGGAGAAGGAGAACTCCAAGAGCTTCACCACGGATTAAGTACTCGGACCACTTCTTGCACAACAAGATCAAGATGAAGAAGCAAGAAGGGTCAACTCTCTAATCGACACACTTCCGAAAAAAAAGGCATAGCTCTCAAAGCTAAAGGGAAAAATGTGTTCATCCAAAGCTCAAGTGAAGAAGAAAGCGATGATGAAGAGCTCGCGCTGCTCATGAGGAAGTTCAAGAATTTTGTGAAGAAGGCGGATTTCACAAGAAGAGTTTCAGCAAAGATAAGACTAGAAAAATCTAAGAGAACTTGGTATGAATGTGAAGAGAAAGGTCATTTTATTGCAGAGTGCCCCAACGCCAAGAACAAGGAGGAGAAGGAGAAGAAGAGTGACAAGGAGTACAAGAAAGACAAGGGCAAGAAGTACAACAAACAAGCTCACATAGGACAAGAATAGAACTCCGACTCGGACTCCGACACAAATGAAGGAGGAATTGCTACATTGGCGATCACTCCAACCAACACCTCTCTCTTCGGAAGCTTGAGTGATGAAGAAGAAGCTGCACCCATTTGTCTCATGACAAAAGGGTCCAAGGTATTAAAATCTAAACACGACTCTAGCAATAGTGAAGATGATGATGATGTGCCTAATTTACTTGAACTAATGACTACACTTCAGAAACAAAGAGAAGAAATTGAGAGGCAAGAGGATATTCTTGAGAAGGAAGAAGACTTGCTCATTCTTGAGAAGAGAAACCTTGATCTTGAGAATATTCTAGCTCTTGAGAGGAAGGAAGTAGATGAGCGAACTAAAGCTTTGGCTGAAGTTAATGATGCAAGCAAAACATTTAGGTTCACTAATGATGCACTTCAAGAGGAGTTTAACACTTTGAAAAAACTCTACTCTTCTCTTAAAGTGCTAGTTAGCGAACTTAAAGGAGAAGCATCTTCTTTGAAAGAAGCGTCTTGCCCCCCTTTGTCTGTTTTTTGTGATAGGTGCAAAAGATGTGGAAATTGAGAAGTTCATTGAGAATGAGAAGATGCTTGCAAACCTCTAAGAACAAGTAAAGACTCTTAATGCTTAAGCTCAACAAACCAAGATCTCCATCAAGCAAGAGAAAGCCATGTATGCAAGAGAAACGTACATGAACACTAGGCACCCACATGTCAAAGATGGCATTGGTTACGTGAAGGGTAAGAACCACAATGCAAAAGAGAACAAGAATGGTAATGAGTTCATGAAGTTCACCAATGGATGAAGCTACAAGGCCAAGAATGAAGCATCATCAACGTTCTCTCACAAAAACTCTAATGCATCTCATTGTGCTAAGCTTTTTCATAATTTTGATGCATCTTATGTGCTAACCAAGAATGCTTTTGGTAGAATTATTGCTAGATATGTTGGGCCACGCCACAAGAATACAAAGTCTTGTGTATGGGTGTCAAAGTCTCTTGTTACTAACATGAAAGGACTCAAACAAATTTGAGTACCTAAAAACAAAGCCTAATCTGTTTTGTAGGAATACTCCTCCGGTAGAAGAAGTTGGGTGATTGATAGTGGGTGTACCAATCATATGACCAGGGAGGAGAATATGTTCTCATCTATTGAAGATGACAAGGCACAAGAAGATAGTGTCACCTTTGGAGATGATAAAAAGGGGAAGGTAATTGGTCTTGAAAAAATTACTATTTCTAATGACCTAACCATTATAAATGTTCTTTTGGTTGAATCTTTGAGCTACAACTTGTTGTCCGTTTCACAATTGTTTTGGGTTACAATTGTTTGTTCACTAATTATGATGTGATCGTTTACAAAATAGGGAGTTGTACCGTGGCATTCAAAGACTACTTGAAGGAAAAATTTTATTTAGTAGAATTCAATACTAATGAAGTGGTCTCAAATACATGTCTTGTCGCCAAGTCAACATTGGGATGATTGTGGCATCGCCGCCTAGCCCATGTTGGCATGAGGAACCTACACAAACTCCAAAAAGGTGGTCACATCATAGGACTAACGGATGTTTGCTTTGAAAAATACAAAATTTGTAGTGCATGCCAAGCTGGAAAGCAAGTAGGAGCAAGTCATCCAACTAAGAACATAATAACAACTACAAGACCATTGGAGATTCTGCTCATGGACTTATTTGACCCCGTGGCATATATTAGTATTGGTGGTAACAAATATGCTCTTGTTATTGTTGATAATTTTCTCGTTTCACTTGGGTATTCTTTTTGCACGACAAAGGTGAAACAAAGAGTGTGCTCAAAACATTCTTGAGAAGAGCCCAAAATGAGTATGAAGTGAAGATCAAAAAGATAAGGAGTGACAATGGCACCGAGTTCAAGAACACTCAAGTGAAAGAATACCTTGATGAAGAAGGGATCAAGCATGAATTTTTAGCACCCTACTCCTCTCAACAAAATGGGATTGCTGAAAGGAAGAATCGTACACTCATTGAGATGGCAAAGACAATGCTCGATGAGTACAAGACTTCAATCTTTTTGGATTGAAGCTGTCAACACCGCATGCCATGCAAGCAATCGCTTGTATCTATATCGACTCTTGAAGAAAACCTCCCATGAGCTTCTTACCAGTAACAAGCTTAACATCTCATATTTTCAAGTTTTTGAAGTCAAGTGTTATATGCTAAACAAGAAACCTAAATCTTCTATGTTCTCTCCTAAAGTTGATGAAGGGTTTTTGCTTGGTTATAGATCAAACGCTCACGCCTACCGTGTATTCAACAAAATCAATGGTTGCATTGAAATAGCACGTGACATGACGTTTGATGAATCTAATAGCTCCCAAGAGGGGCAAGTTGTTAATGAAATTACAGAAGATGAAGAAGCTCCGACAATAGCAATCAAGAGGATAACACTTGGTGAAATAAAGCCACAATAAAATCAAGAGTCATCAACATCCACAAGTCAAGAGGAACATGGCATAACGGGAGGTGAAAAACAACATGAGAAAGCACCACAAGATATTATTATAGAAGATGATCAAAGTGACAAGCTTCCCGTTCATGATCAACACATTGAAGAAGATAGTTAAAGGACAAGACAACAAGTGCAACATCCATGAGTACACTAAACTGTGCAAAGAGATCACCCCGTCGAGCAAGTTCATGGTGACATTGATAAAGGGGTAATCACTAGATCTCGTGTAGCAAAATTTTGTTAACATTACTCGTTTGTTCTTGTCTTGAGCCTCTTAGGGTGGAAGAAGCACTTAACGACTCGGACTAGATAATGACTATGCAAAAAGAACTCAACAACTTTACAAGAAATGAAGTATGGACACTTGTGGAAAGATCCAAGCAAAACATTGTAGGTACCAAATGGGTTTTTCGCAACAAGCAAAATGAAGACAGCGTTGTGGTAAGAAAGGCAATATTAGTGGCCAAAGGATACTCTCAAGTCGAAGGTTTGAATTTCGATGAAACTTATGCTCCTGCAGCTAGACTTGAGTCAATTTGCATATTACTTGCCTTTACTACTCACCATGGTTTCAAGCTGTTTCAAATGGATGTGAAAAACGCCTTCATCAACGGTTCAATCAAAGAAGAAGTGTACGTTAAACAATCACTAGGATTTGAAGACCAAAAATACGTACCCGAATCAAGTGTACAAGCTCCATAAGGCTCTCTATGGGTTGAAGCAAGCACCAAGGGCATGGTATGAATGCTTGAGAGACTTCCTCATCAAAAAAGGCTTCAAAATAGAGAAGGCTAATTCTACTCTTTTCACAAAGAAAGTTTCGAATGATATATTTATATGCCAAATATATACCGATGACATAATATTGGGTTCTACTAACAAATCTCTTTGTAATGAGTTTAGCAAGCTTATGACCAAATGATTTGAGATGTCTATGATGGGAGAATTAACCTTTTTCCTAGGATTTCAAGTGAAGCAATTAAGAGAAGGGACTTTCATTTGCCAAGCCACGTATACTCAAGACATGATCATGACGTTTGATATGGCAAATGCAAAGCCAATGTCCCATGCCTACCAATAGCCATCTAGATATCAACAAGGACATGTCGATCAAAAGGTATATCGCTTCATGATTGAATATCTCCTTTACTTATGTGCATCTAGGCCGGATATTATGCTTAGTGTGTGTATGTGTGCAAGATTTCAAACCGATCTAAAAGAATGTCACTTAGTGGCCGTGAAAAGAATCTTGAGATATTTAGTTCATACCCCAAACCTAAGACTATGGTACCCCAAAGGCTCTAAATTCAACCTCATTGGGTATTCCGATGCCGATTATGCCGGATGTAAAATCGACCGCAAAAGCACTTTGGGGACTTGTCAGTTCTTGGGAAGATCCCTAGTGTCATCAAAGAAACAAAACTCCGTTGCCCTATCCACAGCTGAAGCGGAGTATGTCGCAACCAGTAGTTGTTGTGCTTCAACTTCTATGAATGCGGCAAACTCTAAAAGATTATGGTTACACTTTGAACCGTATTCCACTTCTATGTGACAATGAGAGTGCCATAAAGCTTACTTACAATCCCTGTGAGCACTTCCTACCAAACACATAGACATCTGGCACCACTTTCTAAGAGACCGCTCCATCAAAGGGGACATAGAAATTTCTCATGTATCCACACAAAAGCAACGAGCTGACATCTTCACCAAACCATTAGATGAGAGACACTTTTGTGAACTTAGGAATGAGCTGAATATACTTGATTCTCAGAATGTGGCTTGAGATGTTGCACATCTGATGTGGCATATGATAGATTTTAAAAATAAAAAAGTTTGCAAAATATCTTGTATGTTTTTGGAAAATCCAAAAGAATTTAGAAAATCTCATTATAGAAAGTGTAATCATTGTTAATTGATTGACTATTTTTGGTTACACATGGCACAATGATGTTCTTCAAAAAATTTGTCCAAAAGGTTCATTTTCTATCTATATCAAATCTGCTCCTTAATTCAAGACTGCGTGGACCGGACAAGTCCGCAGTCCCGAACTAGTCTGCCAGCGGATAAGCCCGTGGACCTGGTCAAGTCTGGACCATGGATTTCTATTTAAACCCTGAGTCTTCTTCCCCAACCACACTATTTCATTTTCTCTCTCCTGCACCAACTCTAGCCTGCGACTCCCGGGGTGATCTGGCACTTCGACCAGTGGAAAGTGAATCCACTCCATGAAAAAGATTCTCCACCCTCGGACTAGTCTGGAACCTCGAAAGTCTGACCCTCTTTTATCCTCGTTTGAAGGTAATCTCTTCTCTAGGGTTTGAGTTTGAAATGTGGTTGTTCCTGTTCATAGCTTTCAAATCCCTTCCATGAGGTCACTCATACGATGCTATAAGTGATTTGTATGCAATATGGCTAGAAGTTGTGGTCAGATCTATGGATTGTGCAAATTTGTTCTTTGTGTGCACTATCGAGCTCCGGACAAGTCCGGATGGCCGGACAAGTCCGCTGTGAAGCAGACCACGTCGAACAAATTCAATCAATCTTTGATCAATTATCCTCACATTCCATTCTAATCCAGATTATTGTATTCAGCTGTCAGCATGTCAGGAGAAGGTAGCTCCTCTCACCGTGTCACCAGGAAAGTTGGAACCAAGAAGAGAAAGGTTGCTCTTCCTATTGTTGATCGTGATGATGACCCGGAAGAACCACACGAAATCAACATGGTGTTAGCTAAGCCTTTGGATCATGAGAGAGGCAGAGAGGGCACTGACTATATGAGGAATGCATCAGCAACAGTTGTGAAAAGAGGAGATAGTTGTTATTCTGAGGGCAAGCAATGTATTGACACTAGATTTTGGAGTTTCTTTCATGCAGATTATTACTACTCAGTGTACATGGTGATGAAGAATCCGATTATTGAGATGCACTGGGTAGATTGAGATTACACGACCAAGAATAACAATGCAGTATTAATTGAAGTTATTGAGGCTTGCACATATCATGGAATCAAGAACATCTTGGGATTTCAGTATCCATGGAATAAGGCAGTCATCACTCAATTCTATGTCATAAGGAAGGAGAGGCCAAAATTTCTTGGATGACAGGTTCAGACAGATACTCAGTCACAGTGAGACGCTTTGCCAACATTATCAAGTTCCGCCGTGGTTTCTCCATTGATGCTAGAATTCACAATGAGCCAGTGCTTGATGTCAATGCTATGAATTTCATGTATGACACCTCTTCACACTTCTCTCCATCAAACACTACTGGGTTCTATTCTTTCTATAAGGTGATGTATCGCATTCTTAAGAAGACTTTGGCTCCTAGAGAAGGTGATGCATCCAATCTTCATAGTCATGAAATCCTCAAGTGGTTGGGGGAACAAGAAAATTCAACACCTTTGACTTCATGTTTTCGGAGATTCTTGACATTGCACAGACGCCAAATAGGGCGTATGCTTATGCCCCTATATCATGTGCACGATCGAGAAGGTCACCGACAAGGTGTTGTGAAGGAGGAGTCATACAAGAAGCTTCAACCTCAAGTGCCAGCTGCAGTGACACGAGCTCCACCTTATAACCGTCCGCTACAAGGAGGATCCCTGCCAGTTCACCTTCTTCCTCCTCCTCCCATGGTAGAAGTGGTTTGTTCAAGATTCGCAAGGGTTTTTTCAAGATTTGTTAGAACAATGATGCTCGTTCCTACAAAGAGAGGATTGCTAGGAAGAAGAACACCCGAGCTACCAAGGAATGGCAACATCAGCAAGCGATACCTCGTTCTTCATACAGCTCAGATATTGATGAAGAAGTTCCTCCAACTCATGACCCATTTGCAGATCTTACAGCTGAGGAACTTGCATACTTCAGGCAGCCGTCGGGATAGGACTCCGAGCAGACTAAGAGTGATGATGATGCTGAGGAGTAGCTAGTTTTCATTCTCTCTTTTCTTTCCTTTTTGGTGTCCTGATGCCAAAGGGAGAGAAATAGAGAAGCTTCTTACCTATCTATCTATCCTTTATCTATCATTGGCGTGAATTATTTGGACTTGTGTGTTTTTTAAAAAATCTTGGTTTGTAATATTTAGTACTCTATGACTTATGCTTGTGATGATGTGATGCTTATGTGGTTTGCTTTATCTATCTCTTTGCATATTGCTCATGGTTACAAGTTGAAATTTGCATAAGCTTCCATCATTATCTTAGTATGTGTTGCTGTGCATAGATTTAGAGGGAGCCTATATTTGCTTTAACTTGTAACCCTTGATTATCTTTGTAGCTTTTATTGGTTGTCATCAATTCACCTAAAAAGAGGAAGATTGAAAGTGCATGTAGGATCCCTTGTGGATTTTGAGATGAATTATGGCAAACAATAGAAATATTTGATGGCATTTTGTGAGTATGTGTGCAAAAACATAAGCAAATGAAACTTTATCGACCCTCAAAAAGGAAAAGAGCAATGCCACCGTGACAAGAGAAGTAGAGAAATTAGCATTTAGAAAAGAGCTAGAGTTTGGAGATAAAAAAAAGGTAAAGATAAATTAGGTTTTGACGAATGGGGTGCCCTCAATGGGCCGTGGACCACTGCTTATATGAGGGGATGGTCCTATCCCGTGGGAAGCAAATTATGAATAAATTAGTAACAAAATAAACAATTATCCTTTTCTCAAAATAAATTGAAACTTTCGGTTTTCTTAGGTTCAAATCTAGCAAAATTGAAATCCCATAATTTCTTATCCGGGCTCCAAATTAGATCATCCATATGTCCATTTCGATCATCTCGGCGAGGGCTACATCTTGGAATATTCAAATCAAGAATTTGGTTTCATATTCATATCTTTTCAAGCATTTCTTTGTATCTTTAGCCAAAATCTTCACAAATATTTCCCACAGCCTGCAAAACATGTCTAAAAGGACTTCTTACGAAATAACCATCTTTGGACAAAAATAGATATTTTCTACCATATTTATTTTAGAATAAACTAGAACTTCCGGTTTTGGTCCCTCTAGCAAAAAAGGCAGACAGTCTGATGGACCGAACCTTGACCATAGAGAGGATGCTCCAAGATACTCCAGTTAAGTGCCGAATACTCTGGTGAGATTTAGCTATTTTTGCTAAAGTAAACCTGCAGAAATCGAAACTTCCGATTTTCTCTGAGCGCTAATTTTAGTTGTCAACAATGTACTTAGCTTGTTTCGTCATATTCATGAGCTCGATCTGCTGTGCATTGCGGAGGGGGATCTGTTTAGTCTTTTTGCTTTCGACAATGTTGTGCTTTTCATTGCAATGCAAGACTGAAAGTGCATCTAGGATCCTTTGTGGATTTTGGGATGAATTATAAAAAATAATAAAAGCATTTGATGGCATTTGGTGAGTATGTGTGCAGGAAAATAAGCAAATGGAACTTTATCGACCCCAAAAAGGAAAAGAGCAATGTCGGTTCTTTGGCTTCAGAGTTTCTAGTTTTTATATTTCTTGAGTCATAGGACCACCGTACTATCAAAGGGGTTCCACATTTTCTCCTTTGAAATTGGTTAAGTACTCTAATTTTCACTACTCTTTCTTAATCGAAAACTCATGTCTCCTATTGCTCCGGACTTGTCCGGTCTTCTAGACTTGTTCGGGAACGGACTTGTTCGCCCAACAGCCAGACTTCAGAGAGGGAGCACGTAGCTCACCCCGGACTTATCTAGTTGTTTGGACTTGTCTGGCACCGGACATGTCCGGGCCAGGCTGCGGACTTAAGAGAGCTGCTCTGGACTAGTCCGGGAATGGACTTGTCCGTCATGGCAAGCGGACTCCAGAGAAGGGGCACCCCGTTATTCCAGGACTTGTCCGGGCCACCGAACTTGTACGCTGGGCGGGCGAACTCCAGAAAGATGCACCTTGGCTTGACCGAACATGTCCGCTCGGCCGGACTAGTCCATTAGCGAACTTGTCCGTGCCCTCTACGAACTCCAAAGAGATGACCATGTTATCATTGAGCCCGATACCCGGACTTGTATGGACCTTCAAACTAGTCCGCTCCTGATATTTTTGGAAGGTCATCCTTGATTGATCTATATAATCCTCTTCCCTCCAACGTCTTAGGGTTACCAAAAGCCAGCGCCTCATTTTAAATCATGCCTTAAGACTCTCTGAGATCCACCTCTCTTCTTCCCCTTGTTCTTCATTGAATCCTCTAGGGTTTGATTGAAGAAAGAGGAGATCATGAGTGTTTCCGTCTCTTGTTTCGCATTGAGCACTTGATCTTTTTCATTGCAGGTTTTGCAGGACCTATTACTCTTAGAGATTCATCTCCTAAACGCTTAGGTGTCGCCCGGAATCCATGAAGACCGTTATGGTGAGATCCGGAGGTTTGTATCACCCCTTGTTGATCTAATGAAAACTAAGTTGATCTTTGTGGTCGCTTGGAGAGGTTTAGGGTTGAGTGAAACCCGGTCCTTTGTAGACTCCTCAACGGAGATGTAGGCTTCTGTGTGGAGCTGAACTTCGGTCAAAAATCGTTGTGTCTCTTGTCTCCTTTTGTCTTGTGTTTGATCTATTTCCATTGCATTAGCGGACTTATCTGTGAAAGACCGGACTTGTCCACCTAATCAGACTAGTCTGTGTTGTGTTTTTACTGATCAAATTGTTTTTGAGACGCGAATTTTTAGGTTGTTGCCTATTCACCCCCCTCTAGGCAACTTTCAAAGACATGTCAATCAAACTATTGATTCTTCGAGACAACCAGTATTAATCGAGCACACCAGGAAAATCTGGCTAATGAAATTTGTGAATTCATTATTTTCTAACAAGTAGGGAGATGATCTGTTTTGTGCTAAGCTGTTGTGTTCATTTTTTGCTCATTCTTGATCATACTATAAGCTCCGTAATTCTGTATTCTCTGACAACCGGGTTGAGCTTCAAACGTTGACATGGAGTATATCTATCAGTAGACTATAAAATTATTCCATCCCTCCCCACCAACCAGGCAGGCTTTGAACTAATTGCACAGAAGTTCTTGTATTTCTAAGAATGTCTTGCACATATGCTCATTGGATGGTGGAGCATTACTTACATGTGTTATTAACTTCCAAGAAGGGGTCTTTTTTTTTCTTGATGAAGCATCAACAAAATAAATCAAATTTTTGCTCATGCCTCAGCTTTCTTTGATAGGTCAAAATGCTGGGAAAACGTTGCCTGTGAATTTCTGTAAGTATGAGGCACTCTTTTGGCACTATTCACATATTGAATGTGTCATGATTTGTGGTTAAACCTTTTACAAACGTTGCTTCACAATTTTTCAGTAAAAAGTTGATTTTACTGAGAGCTATCAGTAAAAACTTGTTTCTACTAAGAGCGTACTACATTCTTACTGAGACCATTCAGTAAAAACTAAATTTTTTACTGAAAATTTATTCAGTAAAAGCAGCCGGTGAAGAATAGCATTTATGTATATAAAATAGATTCTTCACCTAGGGTGAAGAATCTCTTTTATTTCTATTTCAATGCATTGTAGTAGGAATGGTGCTACCCACCACCTGTCATGCTTAATTGTTGACCTTTTGTGGATGTCTATTGTTTTTATATCAGGCCTCTTTTATTGTTCTTATTTAATTTTATCCACTATAAAGATGGACTTGAATGGGTCATGAATCTTATGATTTATGTATAAGCCCTTTGCTTTCCAATTCCAATTTTGTTTGTTTGGCTTCTAATAGTCTTTGTCATACAAAAGTGAATTTGTATTGCATCAGTTCTTAATTAGATCCTGGACAAAGAGGCTGCCTAGTTGATTTGTTTCTTTTGTTCTTTTTTACTTAATTTGTTCCTTTTATTCTTCAATATTGTGCCGAGGAGCACAATATTCAAACAACTTCTAATCTATTCACATCACCTAATTTCGTGAGCTCTGGATTAAGGCCTCGTTTGAAATGAGAGAATTTTCCGTATTTCAGTGTTTTTTTTTATAAAATTGAACTGACTCATATAAAATTCCCATGAGATCCCTAAAGTTTCTTTATTTCAAACGGGTCTAAGTTTCTAAGGAAAGGAAGTGAAAGCAAGTGCCAACCGAGCTTGTTCTTGCGGTCATCAGGGTTGTGCCGGATGACGAAGGAGCAGATGCTGAAGAAAAGTAGGATTGTCAAACACCTAGCTCCTTCCCAGCATAAATTTTCCTCAAGCATTTTTGCATGCAGTTGGATTCTAGAAAAACACATTGAAAATAAACGGCGCCCAACATCCATCTCCCTAACACCCCTTTCGGATTCATGTGAACGGAGGGAAGTGGACGTGATTTATTCTATTCACTACAAGAAAATTGTGTTTGTCATCAAGGTACTTGTCACTGTATGTATAAAATTATTCACTAAAACTATTTTATCATTAAAAATCTTAGTCACGTTTTAGTCACTAAAACTTTGTCACTGTATGTATATAGTAACCAATTATTTAATATATTAGTCACTAAAACTATGTAGCAACTAAAGAATCTTTGGTAACTAAATATATTTATCAACCAATGAGCATATATCTTGGTCACAAAAAATGTATATCAACAATAAAAATTAAATCTTGGTTACTATTTATCAATTTTTAGTGACCAAATTTCTTAGTGACTAAAACTTAGTGACTAAAAATTCATTTTCTTGTAGTGTATTATTCTCTAGGTGTGAATTTAATTTCCTTCATGCCACTTTAATCCTCTGCAATCCAACCCTAAGCCGAACAAGTCCTCATTGGTCTAGTTATACTCCTCTCTGCTGTCCTCTAATGTATGGCACTCAGTAGGGCATATAACCCTCTCAGCTTAACCCCGACTGACATGAAATGACTTACTAGCATAAGTTCAATAAGGCTTTCAACGGAAAGGAAGTTTATGGAAGTGAAACATCCAAAAAGAAAAAGATTACAAGACTATTGAAATGAAGCCACAATATGAGAGGCAGAAAAAAGTAATGAAACTAGTAGTATTAAAATGAATTCATAACAGTAATACTCCCTTTGTGCTAAATATATACTCCCTCTGTTTCTAAATTGATATCACTTTTGAGTTCTTACATTATCTTTGATCATTCATCTTACTAAAAAAAATAATTCAAATGTATAAAATTATAACCCGTGTTTCAAACACCTTTGATGATAAAAAAATATAATAAAATACATGAAATTTATAATTTTTTAATAAGATGAATACTTGATGTTAGAAATCAACAGCAACATTAATTTAGAAATGAAGGGAGTATTTTTGTATTTAATCAAACCTAATTATCTGTTTTTTTTTTGTTGCCAACACATATAATTTAGATTAGGACAGTGGTGGATTTACCACTCTGGCGAGCCATGGCACTAGCCATAGCTGCCCAGCTGCGAGATCCCAGGGACCAGGGCATAGTAGAGTAGACTCGAGCTGCATTCGTTTCTAACCTTTTTTAGCTTTGGAAAACCAGCACGTTGGGACACAATTGGGACTAATGGACTGAAGCTGAACCGTTTGTGACTCAGGCTCTAACAATGGAAACCAATCTACAACCTTGTTCCTGACTTACAGAGATTTAGGCCCCCTTTGATAGGGATTATGAAACTAATTATAAAGCAGATCATGCATAATCTCTACCAAATAGTTCTCTAAAATCACTTATTCTTAAAAATCAACCAAAATCTCATTGAAAAAATGAACTGGGGTGAAAAGTGGTGCATTCGTAGCTTATTCCGGCTCACCTGTACTCCCGCGGAACAAAATGACAATATACCCCTAGCTTTTTTGTTAGATCATTCAAGAGAAACATCAAAAGTTATACGTAATTTGGGTTACCAAATGGTTCTAGCGACAACTTATTATTTCAAAAAACTACTCAACCATATAATCTAAAGTTAATTTTTGATAATCCAAAGACCAAAAGGGGCCTTAAGATGTAGACTTCTCCAATATTAAACGTGAGAGGAGTTGATGATTTTACTGGATCTCATCGTATTGGAAGCCGGGCCAAAAAGATGGGGAAAGTGAGGAACGTGAGACAAACTATGAACATCTATATAAGTGTCTCACACTAACTAGCATTCCTGAATTCTCAATTCGCCACGTCATCATTTTTATCTGAGTCGTTGGATCTGAGAAACTCCGCTCCATCTGAACCGTTGACTTCATGTCCACCCATCTCCTCCCCTTCTCCACCGCGCCCCGGCCCCTGCCTGACCTCGAGCCCAAAACCCGAGCGCCATGGGAGTCGCCTCCTCTTCCCGCGGACGCTTCATCTCCTGCACTACCTCTCACCAAGGAGCCCGTCGCTGCCTCTGTCCCTCCCCCTCCTCCCAGTGCGGAGGCCGCCGATCCGCCGGGTGAAGACGGCGCGGAGGCGGGTGCCGGTGCAGACGACGGGGCCGCCAAGACGGTGGTGGTGGACGTCGCCGCGCAGGCGGGCAAATATGGGGAGGGGGAGGAGCAGGAGGAAGGGGAGTGTGGGTTCTGCCTGTTCATGAAGGGCGGCGGGTGCAAGGAGGAGTTCGTGGCGTGGGAGAAGTGCGTGGAGGACGCGGAGGCGTCGGGGGAAAAAAGCCGCGATCCCACCACCATCCGCGCCCTGAACGCCGGCCTCGCAGCTTCACCACCTCCTCCTCGCCAGACCGCCTCCCACTCCGCCTCCCCACCGTCACCCTCGCCTACTGACCGCCTCCCTCGCCGCGTCCCCTTCTCGCCGCCAGATCCCTTCGACTCCCCTCCAGGCCCCCTGCCCAACCTCGAAGCCGCCTCTCTCTTTTTCTCCTCCCAGATCCGCCGCCCTCTCCTCCTGTTCTCGCTCCTGTCGGCCGATCCATAAGCAGCGGTGCGTCTCCGGCTGATGGGCTCGACGACTCTGGCGGCTACGCCTTCGTGCTGGGGGTCATCGTCCACTGGCCAAGAGCGCAAGAAGGTGAGCTAAAATCTACTGATAAGGTGATTTTTGAAAATAGAAATATCATCACCAAATTTATAGCATTTGATTCCTGCGCATTTGATACAGTTTCCTGCGTTCCAGGCAATCTGATTTTGCCTTGCTAGCTTTCTGATCAGAGAAAGCGTGAGGTGCTCAGTTTGCCGTGGGCCATGAGCGATGCAAGACTTCTGATCCAGTCCTTGGCCAAGGTTTATGCAGCTCCACCAACGAATCATTAGGCACCCAGATCTTTACCGCCCTCTACACTCCTCATAGCCATGTGCTGTCGTTCTTGCTGATCCTTGACTCTATTTGTGTGTTATCACTGCAGATCATTGACATATATGTGGTTTTCGCTGTTGACTGCTCTCATTCATTGAGTTTTAGAATTTTATTTCTTCACTTGGTGATATCTGGTTTTATTGAGTTTGAAGCCTTATCATGGATATTGATTTGTGATCTGGGATTAGTGGGGACATTTCCCTTCAACATTCCTCCCAGGTGTCCTTTCATGCATTGGAACTGCAGTACTTGCAGGTAGGAAATTCTTAGCCACCTCTCAGTTCTGGTTAACTTATTAACTTTTTTGAGTAATATATAACCGACTTTATTTTCTCTCTGGCAGTCTGACTCCGTATTCAGGTTAACAAAGATAACAAGGAATTTAAGGTAGTGTTACTTCATCTTTGTTTACCTGGATCGTTTGCCCTTCACATTGGTTCATAAAGTTGCAAACTTGCAATTAAAGCATTTTCTGCAGGATCTTCCCCCAGAAAAGGCTTTTGGTAATTTTGTATGTGCAATTTGGTGCTCCACCTGGTGATCATGAACTTTCTTGGATAAGCAACTGCCCACAAGTTGAGATTTTGTAGAGATTCAAACATAATGGGATCTCTATTGACCTCCTACATGCAAATGGCTCATGTAGTTGTTCCTGAGGTAAATTTTTAATACAAATTTGCCTGTTGTGTATATTCATTTGATATTTATGTATGTGATGTTCAGTTTTCTCACTCATGTGGGGAGGAATTATAGTTCTACCTGTACTTTCATGCAGCTTGCAACTGGGGTTAAATTTTCTCTCACCAAATTCATTGGTGGATCTATCCTTCCAGCAAATTGAAAGTGAGTTGACATCAGTGGAATGGTGTTTAGTTACTTACCTTGATTAAATGATGATATAAAAGGTATCATTCCTTTTCCTTCTGTTTTTTTTTTCCTATGCGTAAATCTACGGAGCGCTTTTTTCTAATCCATTCTTACTCTGTTATGTGCATCTGTTACTGCAGAAAGATTAGCAAGAACAAAAGGTGCTTTTATTTTTATATCATGAGAATTCATTAAATTTGCAAGGAAAACCTTTTTTCTGCCCTGCGCCGGGTATAAGGTATACTCCCTTTTTTTTCTTAACCTTTTTTATGTTTTGGAATCAAAAGCTTCTACTGTTGTGTAATGCACCTTAATTTGTTCATTGGATTGAATCTACCAGGTATTACTCAACTCTTACAAGTTATGAAATATAATTGCTTTGCTTCTCATTATTCTTTTGTTTAAATATTTCTATTCATTGTAATCACTTATAAATTCCAGCGGCAACGCACTGGGGAAGTATACAGCGCTGACTCCCTCCCTCCCCGATTGATATCAAACTCCTCTCCACCTCGCGTTCGTCTTCTCAAATCAATGGAGCAAGCCATCGTCACTCCGGACGGTCTCCTCCGCTCACCGATTCTCCGGTAAGTTTCCTTTCCCTCTCCCACCTCCGTTGATTCTCTCAAAATCCCGTCTCCTCCTCTATTCTAACCCTGGATCGAATGGAGCACAGAACAAAGGGGATTCCTCGGACAGTGTCCACGGAAGAGGAAGAGATAAGCACCACAGCTCACTGATTCGCCTGTAAGTTTCTTCTCCCTATCCAATCTTAATCTCAATCGAAATAAGTTTTTTTTTTGAAAATAGAAATATCTCATGAAATTTATAGCATTTAATTGTGGATTTATCTTCCTTTTTTAATCTATTTTACCAACACTCTATTGCAATCAGCAATTGAGGCAATTTTATTTTGATATGTCAGCTTGAAAACCAAGCCTTAATTGAATAATGATATGGTTAGGAACTAGAAGCCTTTTTTTTTTTCCAAAATGCTATGTACTGTTCTAACGGATTTTTATGTTTCAGGTCTGCATACTGTGATGTCAGCATTATTTTGACATGTCATATTAAACCTAGCCTTAATTAAATACCAGTATCGATACAGAAGGGCTGAGTGAGCTTCAAAAAATTGCTGTGCACTTTGAAGAGAAGACATTTACTGCAGCAACATCCATGTACATTTACTTATTGGGGCCTGGGGAAGGGATTTTTTCTCACTCGCCGTTGCCTGACCTCTCAGGTTTCAACTTGGTTTGTAAGATCTGCTGCCGCTGCTGTTCGATTCGCGTACCTGCTGCCGCTGTAACCAAGATGTCTCTCGTGAGGTACACGATCTGTTCTTCCAAGCTTTGCTTCGGTCTGTGTAGGTCGTCAGTGGTGGTTGGGCTGATCCCCTGGTTTGTTTCCTTTTTTTGGGTAAGCGTAGGACGAAGTACATGGTTTGCAAGAAGATCCCGCCACTGCTGTTCGATTCCACGTACCTGCTGCCACCGTAACCAAGATGTTCCTCACGAGGTACATGATCTATCCTTCCACGCTTCACTTCGGTCTGTGGGGATCATCAGTGGTGATTGGGCTGATACCTTGGTTTGTTTGTTTGTTTTTTTGGGTGAGCGCAGGACAAAGTACAACTTTAGGGTCAATGTTTTCTCACCAGAGGGGTCGTTGTTCCAGTTCAAGTACACCATCTAGGTCATCAAGGTGAGGTTTTTCTCCTCCCTTCTTTTTTCATATTTGTATGCATGTGTTACATAGCATTAGGATGTGGAGGGGATGACAGAAATGGACGAGGAGACGGACCTTACCATCAGAAGGCTCGATGCCTACCAACCATACGGCGGACTACTTGCTATGGTGAGCCAATGTAATTCATAACCATTCTTTCTGGGTTCGTTCATACGCTCTCCCCTAAAGCAAAGTGACACATTCTATGATTCTATTAGCAAGATGCACATTATTTGCTTTAAAATGACTCTGGACTATGCTGCTACTAAATGGTACAGGGCTCCTGAGTTATGTTGGTCTTTCTTTTTTCTATGTACATTATTCTTTTTTCTACCAGATGCACATTATTCCTTTTTTTTCTTTCAGAATCTATTTTTTTCTTTATTGCATTCTCTTTGCTCTGTTTATGCTGGCATTATATTGTACTGGTAGTGCTGGCAAGTATGATATTAGTTTTTTTCCTTACCCCAATGTATTTCACCAATGCTTTTCTCAAAAAAACATACAGGTGGCAACATCATCATTAAGAGATTAACTTGACACACAACCTTTAGTTTTTTTTAAAAAAAAAGGTTACATTACTTGACTTATAAGTTGCAGACAAAATTTATGCCTTGCATAAACAAATTGATTGAACATCGCTATATTAGCAGTGATTGCATTATCATGATCGTGACTTAAAACTGTCATGTGTTGTTTTTATTGCAATTCTGTTCATTTTTGTAATT